>BLSH010139262.1:1120621-1141782 GCA_018402905.1 Glandirana rugosa
TCGGACACCATAGGACACGATGCCCCTCCCTCGAACGATAAGTCTCAATATAGTTAACGTCTAGAATATTACACCAAATGTACTATCATACGTGCCTTACGCCAAATGTCATACACCCCACGTGGTGTGGCAGGTGAGGCGTAGTCTTTCGTACTAGTACCACGACGTATGAGGTTACTTTTCCCGGAGAGGTTATAAAGTTTCGTGAAATATGTGTGTCCGTACCTCCTTTGTGATTAAGCCAAGACACCGAACCTCTTCTAGTCTTACAGGGGATCCCCAACACTGTGGGTGGCCTTAAAAATACAAAGTAAATAAATGAAGAATAAACTTGAAAATTGGGATTGAAAAGATGATATGGAAAATAAGCATAGACCTCACAGGCTATTTAAGAACAAGATCCATGTCATATTTGTGGTTCATACCCACCAGAAACCTTGTGTGTATGTGGTAAATTCACCACAATTCTCTCTAAAGAAGCTTCCGGTGGGTGTCACAACCCCTAGGGGACATTCTGATCTTCTCCAAGCCACAGAACCGAATTAGTGTTTCCTCCATGCCTGTGTGTATAAAGTGCTTTGAAATATTGGAGAGGCCCTTTTCATTGGAGTATGCAGCACCATGATCATGCTTTCTGATGCGGAGTGGACGGTGTGGTGCACCCCACATACTGTAAACCGCATTCCGTGCATACTATCATGTAAACCACATTATAAGATCTGCAATTGATATAACTCTGAATAGCAAGCTCCCTCCCCGTAGCACAGGATACCACAGACTTGTGAGTGTCATTGTGAATATTGCAAAATCTACAAGTTGTGGAACCATAGATAGAAGAGCCCTGTGTATGTAACCAAGTCTTACATCCTGAAAGAGAAAAAAGGCTAGGGGAAAGGACACTTCCTATAGTTTGTTAATGATGACTCAAAAAATCTGCACCCCTGTGACAAAATATTGGCGGCATAAAGGACTGGTAAATATTTAGAAATCAGGCCCGTGATATTATTGTACTCTCTCGAATAGGTGGTGACAAATGCTATAGGGTTATCCACAGGGGAGAAATTCCTATTAGTGTTTTTATTCTTTTTTTTTTCTAGTTCTATGTCTGGGCTTGACACTGCCAGATGGACTTTCTCTAACCCCTTCAGTAGTTGTAGGTGCACTGCAGCTGTTGGGAAGAAGAGATCTTTCATTGATGCTAGGCCTAAAGCTCTCCCAATAAGTGTCGGGCTATATCCCCTACACTGCAGTCTATGCTTAATGATGGTACATTCCTTTTCAAAAAATTCCTCACTGGAGCAATTGCGTTTAGCCTGGGTCTTATTGTATGGGCAGGATGACAACTAGTGGCTAGGAGAAGAGAGTTTCCCGCACATTCCTTACGGAACATGCAGGTGTGTATAGAACCAGTAGAGCAGGGGTAGGCAACCTGAGGGCTGCAGGTTGCCTACCCCTGCAGTAGAAGCTTCTCCTAAAAGGATCAAGTCCAGAATGTTTATCTTGTCATCACTGTCACAGGTATACTCCAAATTAAGAATTGACAAATTTTGTAAAACTGTAACATCGCCCTCGGTCCTGTCCCACACCAGGATCAGGTCATCTATATAGCAAACGTATCCCTCTACATGGGTTGGTGTGTGAAAACAAAAACTCCTCCCACCAGCCCATATAGAGGTTAGCAAGGGAAGGAGAAAATTTAGCCCCCATAGACACCCCCTTGCACTGTAAATAATAATTGCTATCGAACATGAAGAAATGATGTCCCAGAAGAAACGCCACACACATCACTATGAACTCCTGTAAGTTTTGATCATGTATACTAAAGGCCTTCAGATGGAATTCTACAGCACGTAAGGCAAGATGATGGGGGATACAGGAATAGAGGGACTTAACGTCCATAGTAACCCAAAGGAATGTCTCTTGCCATCGTAAATGGCTGATTTTAGACAAAAATGCCGACGTGTCCATAACGTAACCAGGCAACGTCTGTACAAAGGGCTGAAGATACTGGTCTACCCACTGCCCCAGTCTCTCCAATAATGAGCTAATGCCCGCAACAATTGTGCGGCCTTGAGCAGGAGTGATGTTCTTATGTAATTTCGGTAAGTGATGAAAGACTGGGGTAGTAGGGCAGTCTACACAGAGATACTCAGCCACTTTGTTTGATAGAGCCCCCATCTCAACTCCACTGTCCAAAAGGCTCTTAAGTTTGGCAGTGAAAGTAGCAGTGGGGTTGGCGGAAAGGGAACTATAAGTTGTGCTATCATTGAGCTGGTAAGAGCTTCATTCTTATAGTCTATTGCATCCAGAACCACAACTGATCCCCCCCCCCCCCCTATCCGTCTCCCTAATAACGATATCAGTATGGGCACTCAAAGTTCTACGGGCCTGTCTCTCCTCCCGTGTAAGATTGTCATGTGTATCATTATGGACATTAGAGGACCGAGTTTTGAGTTCCTGTAATTCTCTCTCTATCAGGGCTTGAAAGGTCTCTACAGGACCACGTCTCGTGTGCACTGGATAGAAATACTTATCCCCCAATCAGGTGGTGCTAGTGAGCTGTCCATGGGAGCCTCCATTGGAATCAGAATGTAACCTGTCAAGGATAGATCTAGCAAAAAGATCCTGAAAATCAAACTCAGAATTATTATCGACAGGCGATTCCCCTGGAGGCGCTCTGGAAAAAACCAGGTCTAGATCAGCACAGAAATGTTTTGTAGGTAATAATTGCATATGAAACTATTCATATCTAGAAGTGTATTGAAAACATCAAAGTGACTACTAGGTGAGAAAGACAAACCTTTCGAAAGTAAAGATATCTCTGGCTCAGTCAGTTCAGTCCTGGAGGGATTCACCACATTTTGTATATGTGGACTGTCGTCAGCTAAAGGAGTAGAACCTGTCGCAGATTGTTTTGTCGTCTTACCAGAGTTTCTGCCTCTCCTAGTCCTTTTTCTTTTTGCTGTTCTTGTCCGCAAATGTTGGTGTTGAGTTTTTTGGATTGGCTGAACTGCTCTGGTTTTTGTCAAAGACTGACGACACCGAGCCTCTGGTTTATAATCTCCCCTCTGCTGCATCTGACCGTTCCGACTGAGAATCCGTGAGATTCGGTGAACTGAAGCTGACATGTTTTCGTGTCCTTCTCTTGGAGCTCCTGTGATGTCTCAAAATGAATGGGGTGCCACCAGGTCTCTTCCAGACATACACCAAACCTGTAATGTAGTCTTGGACATCCCTCAGGTATTTGTGCCTCTTGACATCCTTAGTTTCCTGTTCTAGTTTATTGAGGAAAACATTCATCTCGTCATTTAAGGTGGTATAAATATCAAGAGACTGAAACAATTTTATAGAGTCCTTAATGGTATCAATCTCCAGAGAAAGTGTTTGCAACAAAGTTTCTTCCTTGATAATTAGTTCCATCAAAGCCAGTGAACATATAGTCAGAGTGTTGTTCCATTCCTCATTGAATGGATCTGAACTTTTTGATCCGGAGTGTATACTTGTTTTGTATACCTTTTGGATACCTGCTTGCACACCTGCCTGCTTCACTTTTATTACACTCGGGTGTTGGTAAACAGGTAGTGGAGGCATTCCCTTTCTGTGCTATCTCTTCCTATAAATTTTATTGCCATTTCACTTGTATTTTGAGCTGTGACCAAGGCGGCTCTCTGCCGAAACACATCAGCTACTGTATCCTAATGCACCTTTTGCACCAGTAAATGTATCGCAAAAAATTTGGAGTGCCGCCTTTTGTATCTATTTCCTGGCTTTGATATAAGAGGACATCGAGGTATGTGCACCCAACAATGTGGATTCAATAACCTTTGGGTTAATGCATTAGCTTATCCCTGTTTGAGCACAGCACACCTGTAAACCATTGGAAGCTGGAGATGGAGTACTGGGCTGTCGTGGCCTTTGAGGGAGCTTCCCAGTCAGGGGGGGGTGACCTTACACCTGGGCTCGGGTTCGGACAGGACCTTCTTACATCACACGGAAGTGTCCTGGACAGGAGGCATGGGAGCAAGGAGAGGACAGCAGGAGAGCACTGCCAGGCAAGTCTCCAGGGAGAAACAACAAGACGCAGGCAGGAGGGCTGGTGAGTGACACATCTGGGAGGCACGTCTGAGGGGACTGGGAGAGTGCAGTCTGGGCTGGGTGCAGAGCCAGTGGAGTGCAATGTGGGGACACGGCAGTGGAAAGAGACAGCTGCAGCCAAGAGGGCTGGCAGGGCCTGAAGACGTGGTGCTGGGATCAGTAGCCACTTGGGACTACCTTCATATTTGCTACACCAAAGGGACCCTCGGTTCCTGCCTGTAAAGGGCATCTGCTTTAAGCCTGGCTGAGCCAATGTCAGGCCTGCATTCAGTGCTAGCTGGTCCTGGGGGAGATAGTCTGCAAGCAAGTTTTGTGCTGGAGGAAGAGAGGAAGTTGTATATACTGGATATGTATATAGTCCCTACATTGTCTTTTTTTTTTTCTTGCATAAACATTTTATTAAAGATTCAGAACATTACAAAGAGCATAAGTACACAAAGTTTGTATCGGTTTGGGCACTTGTAACATCATGATGTAATAAAAGGCATGCACTTTAGTGACCAGTAATCAGCTTAAGATTCCCCCTCAGACATTTCCTGGAAGAGACTCACGCAAGCAAAAAAAGAAGAGGAAATGTTCTTATTTGGCTCCACTTGGGCATCAGATCTGAGCAGGTTGTGCGTAGAGAAAATGGAAAGGTGTCAAGGCTCAATCGGATGGGCGGAGGAGAACAAGGAACAGGGGGGAAAGCGAACAGGAGGAGGGGGGGAGGAAGGAACACCCAGACAAACAGGGAGAGGGGGTGAGGGCATCACAGACTACCCTCTCCAATGTCCAGTGTTGCATACCAGGGAGAATACTACCCATGAGGGCCCTGCACATTTAGGGGTCCACATCTCAATTCAGTTTGTTAGGGACTGTTAATAAGTCCTTGCATACTTGAGAATTTATGAAGGTAAGCCAGGTTTCCCAGGTACCAATGTATTTAGTAACTTTGTCTAACGTGATGTGTATCAGCACCTCCATCTCCGCAACCACTCAGATAAAGTAGGTGGAGACGTAAAGCACCAATGCACGGGGACACACATCCTTGCAGCGTTAACCATATGCATCGCAATTGACTTGTAATACCTTTTTTTGGGAATCTTGGACAAGTGTAATAGATATTGCTCTGGTGTGAACTCTATTGGCAGGTCAGAAACACGCTTAATGACGTCGTGAACTTTGTGCTAGTATTGTTGGAGAGACGTGCAGCTCCACCAAATATGGATGAACGTGCCCACCTCTCCCCCACAGCGTCAATATTTGTCTGGTATTGAAGGATAAAATTTATTTAGTAAATCAGGTGTTCTATACCATCGTGTTCTAAGTTTATAACCACTCTGAGATGTTCAGCGACCCTTTATGGATAAAAAGATGGATACTGTCCAAACCCTCCTTTTCAATCTCCTCTCCCACCACCGAGTTCCAATAGGAGTGCTCAGTCTGCAGTAGTGTCGAAGGTGCACTAAACAGTGACGAGTAAATAATATGACATGGTTTTAGGGAGATGTGCAAAGGACTGTTATTCAAAAATAGTGAGGGGCCTAGTAAAATGTTCCCTACGCGACCTGACATTCAGAAAGTGCTTCAGCTGCATGTATGACCAAAATGGAAAGGACCCCGTGTTAGAGAGCTCTGCAAGTTCCACTTGTTTCAAGAAGCGGTCCCTACGGAAGAAATGTTAGGGCTGCATTTCCATGCGTGGCCATTCTGACTTTGCAAAAGTTCCAGATACGCCTGGAGGAAAGTCCGGGTTACCCCTAATAGGAGTAATGGGGGACAGTTGGGCAGAGACCAAGTGTACGGTACATGCTCTATCAAACGTTGAAAGAGTTGCTCCAATGAGGGGAGGTGATAAGGCTGTCATAGGTACATTTTTCCTGTTTAGCCATGGAGTGTAACGCAGATCAGACTGCGAGATCAGGTTCTCCAGGATTACCCATTCCTTGCAGCGAGCGTGGACTTTGCAGTCCACAATCCTCGCCAGATGTGTCGCCCAATAGTATCGTTGGAGATTGGGCACACCAATTCCTCCATGAGCCTTTGGCAACACTAGTTTGGCCCAAGCTATACGTGCAGGTTTCTTGGCCCATAGAAATGTTTGGCAAATGCATTTATATTGTCTAAAAAGGATGGGGGCAGGAAGATCAGGATCGTTTGAAGTTTATATCGTAATCGGGATAGGATCGACATTTTGATGATAGATGAGCGACCGAACCATGAGACAGGAGATTTATCCCACCTCTGAAGATCCTGGCAAATGCTTTGCAGCTCAGCTAAGAATTTTCTGCTATATAGTTCTGAAAGCTTAGCCGGGAGTTGGATCCCCAGATACGCGATAGCGTCTTCTTTCCATTGGAAAGGGAAATGTCGTTGGCAGTGTTGTAGTACCTCTGATGGTAGGGACACATTTAAGGCAAAGGATTTAGTATAGTTTATTTTTAGAATGGACAATATTTTAAAGCGTTCATGCACGTGTAGTGGGTTGGGCAAAGACATTGATGGTGAGGTAAGGAAGAGAAGGACATCATCTGCAAAAGCCGCGATTTTGAATTCTCATTCCCGGACCCGTACCCCCTTTATGTCCTAAGTCCTGATACACCGGAGAAGGGGTTCAAGTGTAAGGATGTATAGCAGGGGAGAGAGAGGGCATCCCTGCCTAGTCCCATTGTGCATGGAAAAGGCATCCGACAAGTGACCATTGACTTACTCCAGCATTTGGATTGTGATGTAGGGACATAATGAACACACATATCCGTGCTTAGAGTCCCAGGTGTTGCAGAACCGTGTCCATGCAGTCCCAGACCCCCCCTGTCGAATGCCTTCTCCGCATCCATAGCCAGAAAGAACCCCTCCTGTTGAGTGGTGGTGAGCCAGTGATGCAGGTTGAGGGCTTTAATCGTATTGTCCCTGGCCTCTCTTCCAGGGACAAATCCCACTTGGTCTATGCTGACCCAAGCGGGTAGATGAAAGGATAAACGGGTGGCTAAAATTTTAGCAAAGAGTTTGATGTTGACATTTAGCAGGGAAATAGGTTGATTGCTAGCAACATTTGTAGGGTCCTTCCCTTCCTTAGGTATTACCGACACACATGCTTCTAGCAGTCTCTCCGAACTGTATGGAGTGTTGGCCAAAGTGTTAAACTTTTTATGAAACCTTGGGGTCAGTAAATCAGAAAAGTGTTTAAAATATTGGGATGGAAAGCCATCCAGCCCTGGGCTCTTGCCAGGTTTCATGGCCTTGAATGCCTCCTCAAATTCCTCTGATGTCAGGGGGGATTCTATGGCTCGGGAATCCTCTTCTGACAGGGCCAGGGGGCCATGCTGGTTCAGGAAGTCACGGATAAGATCTACCCGTTTAAGGGGCACAATAGGGATCTACCTTACCCGATTTGAAGATTGTAGAGCTTATTATAAAATCTTTGGAACTGGCGTGTTATATCTTCGTTCTTGGAATGTTGCCTACCTGAGTTGTCTGTGATATGATGCACATTAGATGCAAAGTTACATTGCTGGGTCGCTCTGGCCAGCAGCTGGCCCAGCTTATTCCCCTGCTCATAGAACATTCTTTGGGAAAGCATGTGCCGGCAGCAGGCTCTTTTCTAAAGTTCCTCGGTCAAAAGCGAGCATGTCTCTAAAAATTATTGGGCTGTCTTAACTGCCAACAACGTTTATGCTGGGTTTCTAAAGTGCTTATTTTGGTGGTGAGTTCCAAGACCATAGGTCTATGTTCTCATTTTTCCACGCAGAAATAGCTGGGAGTTGGCCTCTAATGACACACTTGTGCACCTCCCATTGTGTCATGGGAGGCACATCAGGTGTATCGTTATGCTGAAAGAAAACTTTTAATCCTTGTCTCAAAACTGCCATGTCAACAGGGTCCGAGAGAAGGGACGCGTCCATTCTCCAAATCTTCGTGGAGGTTAACATATTCTGGATATGTTAGAGTAAGTGTAATAGGATGGTGGTCCGAGAGAACCATGGCCTCAATAGATGCACAATGAAGGTATGACAAGTCTGACTGCGTCACAAAGAGATAGTCCAGCCTTGTGTACCGTTTTGTGGGGTGCAGAATAAAAGGTGTAGTCTCAGTCTTGTTGATGTAAGGTTCTCCAGGTGTCATGTAAGGTGAGAGAGGCTAGTTGGAGCTTAATTTGTCGTAGACCCCAATAGGGGAGAGAGGAGATCCCGATAGAGGTATCGAACAGTGGATCTAAGGAAATGTTAAGGCCCCCCCCACAAGATAAAAAGACCTGACATAAAAAGTGTCAGTTGCATAGTAACCTCCCACAGAAAGGAGACCTGTTGTGAATTATTGCAGTAGACATTGGTCAGCGTGACTGGTTTGTTATGCCAAGTATGCTTCACAAACTGGTGTCTTCCTGCCGTGTCAATTAGTTGGTTTGTGACAATGAAATGGCTAGTTTTGGAGAGGAGAATTGAAACGCCTTTGGATTTTGAATCCAGGCATGTGACGTGAAATGCTGTGGGGAAGCGATTATTTTGGAAGCGTGGGACCGATCCACTGCTAAAATGAGTTTCTTGGGAAAAAAAAGATCTGAACCTTATGTTGCGATGCCTCCGCAAGGATGCTGTTCCGTTTTTCAGGGATGCTTAGTTCCCATGCATTGAGCGAGTAGATTTTTAGAGAGAGAGGAGTCGAGCTTGTCGTAGTGTGTGCCATGATCAGTATTTACGCAAATGCAATTAAATATTGAAAGCCTGAAAGGACCAAAGGAGAGAGTAGCTGGGGAGTTAGGTATACACACAAGGCAGGATGGGGTGGGGAGAGGAGGGGCAGGAAGGAAGGGCAGGGAGAAGTGTATGGAGGTAGGGGTAAACTGAGGAGAAGTATCGATTAAATCTCAGATGCCCTGAAAGGCAAAGGAATTTGTATAGTATTTATGGAGGTGTAGACAAATCTGCTGTAACACCTAAGGGGGGGGTCACCGGTTGAGGTCCAGGAGGGGCCCGCCACTCAAGGGTGGGAGAGGGGTCTATCACTAAGATACTTAGGAGCGTAGACAGACCAAGGTATGCAAACAACCATGGTGAGGAAATATTTTGGAATAAGCCTCAACATTCTAAAGGAAGGTGGAGTGAAAAGAGGCCCCCCATAAACCAGTAGTGGGGTCTCCTTTAAACCACCCAGAAGCATATCATTTTCACAAGAGATAGCCATAGGGCAAACTCTGTCCTCTGGGCCGCCGGGTCGCATCCATGTCCTTCGTGGTATTCTTTTAAGAACTGAATAACATCTGGCTTACGCTGAGATTAAGGATGCATCCCCAGCAGCCCAGGGTAGAGAAGCCTGCAACTCATAACGATACCAGATAAACATAGGCATAACAATACAATCAAACTACACCAATTATCAGAACCGCAACCCGTTATGGGGTTGCTCTCTCAACCTGCCTCACCCAGACACTTCCTGTAAGGGGAGGACCTGGGGAGGATGGTGTCTTAAGAAACCTGTGGCGGCAGCCGAGCTGGGCGACAGAGCTTGATTGTCAGGACTTTATATTATATTAGGTAGGCCAAATAGGGGACTCCGCCAATGTTACCGAGGTCTCAAATTGCCCGGTGAGGAAGCGTTAGTGAGGGGCCTACTGATTGCGCTGAGCTCTGGGGCTCAACCCAGAGCCGCCGGGGTATAGCTTCAACTCGCAGGCGGGGTTCTGAACCCACGCCCGATTTACAGGCACGAGTCGGTGCCCCCCTACGTTCAAAACTACAAGACAAAAACAGCCCAGCAATAGATTCAGCAGGACCCCGAATGGATCCAATCAATTGTTACAGCTTTAGGGAATGCATTGGCAATGCCAGCCACAGCAGGGAGTGAGCACACCAAGTTAAGTGTGGAGTCAGCTGTAGAGACATACAGGGGTTGATTTACTAAAGCTGGAGAGTGCAAAATCTGGTGCAGCTCTACATAGAAACCAATCAGCTTTCAGGTTTTATTGTGAAACCTTAATTGAACTAGCTGAATTTAGAAGCTGATTGGCTATCATGCACAACTGCACCAAATTTTGCACTCTCCAGCTTTAGTAAATCAACCCCACAGGAACTCTTTGAGACCACTTGATGCAAAGATGAGTTAACAGGCAGATTCGGAAGCATGCTTAACCACTTGCCGACCGCCAACCGCAGGTTGAGATCGAGCGAGATCGAGTCAGAGGCGCGCTCGCGCGCTCACTGTGTCCCGGGGGGGCCAGGGAGCGAGTGCGGCAGACTCGATCTCCGCCGGCTACCCGCGATGCCCCCCACCCCCCCCAGAGTGAAAGAACGGAGGTCCATGAATGTAAAAACGGATCTCCGTTCTGTGAGATGGGGAAGGGCTGTGATCACAGCCTTCCTCTATATGGAAGCTGTGATCGCTCCCCTTCCCCTGCTAGGGCAGCCCCCATACAGTTAGAACACACCCAGGGAACACAGTTAACCCTTAGAGCGCCCCCCCTGCAGGTTAACCCCTTCACTGCCAATGGCATTTACACAGTAATCAGTGCATTTTTATAGCACTGATCGCTGTATAAATGCCAATGGTCCAAAAAAAGTGTCAAAATGGTCCGACATGTCCGTCCCAATATCGCAGTACCGCTAAAAATCGCAGATCTCCGCCATTACTTGTAAAATATAAACCCCAAAAATTAATTCTCATCATCCGTAAACGGGGCAACCTTTGCAAAACCAATCAATAAACGCCGATTGCAAATTTTTTTATCACAAATATGAGGAAGAATATAAAATCGGCCCAAACCGTTAAAAAAAAGTTTTTTTATTTTTTTTTTGGATTTGTATTTTAGCAAAAAGTAAGAAATTAGTTTTTTTTTGCAAAATTGTCGCTCTTCTTTTGTTTATAGCGGCGATCACAAATGACGCAGCGGTGATCAAATACCACCAAGAGAAAGCTCTATTTGTGGGGAAAAAAGGACGCAAATTTAGTTTTGGTATAACGTCGCACGACCACGCAATTGTCAGTTAAAGCGACGCATCACCGAATCGCAAAAGGGGCTCTGGTCCTAAAGTGTGAAATGCTTCCGGGGCTGAGGTAGTTAAGGCCCATGTAGCCTGGCGAACGTCTCAGTGAGCTAAGGCACATAGATCTGCTTCCACAGTGTCCTAAGACTCGAGAAGTAGTCTAAGAAGCAAACATCCCATATGAACATTGTCAGGAAACTCTGGCAGCAACCTTATATCCAGGTAGCAGTTTATGCATAGTCTAGCAGAATGCCCTGTGTATGGATGAGCAAAGTACCGGAGGGATAAATGGATACTTAAAGTTTGCATATGGTTTGTATACCCAAATATCAGCTGTAGTCAAGATTTTACCCACCAGCAACCTGCTAGTGAGACTCCAGGGGCCGTCCTATCTAGGACAAAGGACATCGGTAGATATCAAACTGGGGACAATGTCTATCATGATAGTCAGTAAATCCAAACAAGGGTAGAGCTAACAAAATCTACCTGAGCCAAATTAATGGTCAGTTTTCCATCTTGCCGATGAAGGCGATGACCTCGGACCTCTTTCTGTGATCATTGTGCCCGGTCATCGCTCTGGGATGAATCCGAGGAAGATCTGCAATGTTGCTGTCTGTTTTGGTGGAATCATGGGGTCCTTTCCTGTTGGGTGAGGATCCAGGGCTCGGGCTGCAGAAAGGGGCTAAACCAGTTTGGAACAGGGACCAGCGGTATGCCTAAAATGTCACAGAAGGCTTGTAACTCCATGGGTGTACGCAGTGAGGCCATTTTGTTGCCTGCAGTCGCTGACAGGCAAAAAGGAAACTTCCAGTGATACACTATGTCTTTCCCTCAGGGCAGTGAGAAGGGGGCACAGATCTCTCCTATGCTGCAAAGTGATAGTAGAAAGATCCTGGAAGATCTGTATAGGCTGTCCATCATGCTGCAACTGCCCCTGAGTGTGCGCTTGTCTTAAAATGTCCTCTTTTTGAGTAAAGCTAACCAAGAAACATACTGTATCCCTGGGAGGATCTGTGTCCTGGCCTCTGCGTTTGAGTGCCCTGTGACAGTGCTCCAACTCAATAGGTGCATCTGGCGGCCTTCCCAGTAAAGTGTTGCAAATAGCCCAAACAGTTTGTTGCAATTGAGGGCACTCAATCATTTCCGGGATCCCCCTAAATCTAAGATTGCATCTCCGACCCCTATTATCGAGATCTTTGATGTGGCGGTGCATGTCAATTATGTTTTGTGTGCTGAGGGCCTGTTGCACCTGTTGAATGCTCCAAACACGTGGCTTTAGGTCCGAGATCGCCGCGGTAAGTGTATTCTTAATGTCTGCTGCCACTATATGGAGATCCACTAAGCTGAGAGGCAGGGGAGGTTGCATGTGATGCGTGGGACCGCTCACCTGGCTCAAGGGGTCCGGCACAGAGGAACTGCAGGCCTCCTCTCCGTAGGAGGCTTGTGTTGAGGCCTGCGATTCCTGCTGATCCTGGTCCGAAATATCACCGGTATGGTCCGGCTGAGTTGTGTGATAGGGTCCACCAGTGTGCGGCTTGCTGAGGGGCTTCTCCCGGCCATCTCTGAAGTCAGATGGTGAGGTTGTTCCGCAAATAAAGCTGTGAATGCTGCCTTGATTGTCGGAGCACTCTGACTATGCGTCCATCTTGGTCTGGTGCTAGGCCATGCCCCCCCTTACATTGTCTTTTGATCAACTGGGCATCTCATCCACCCTATCCCCATCCAAATTGAATTCCCCCAATAAAAAAAACAAACTGCTTGGACGGTTTTCATGACTCTTGAATGTCTGGAAAATGTGTGCTTGGCTGGGTGATAGATGGACAACCAGAAACCCCTACTGGGGGTACCACTACACATTTGCACAGTTTTCACTCTGGACTTCTACTTCACTTAATTGCAATGTTCTTTTATTATGGGACAAGTCTATCAGGTTTCTGGACAGATCGATTCATTTAGCACCTAGGGAACAGGTGATCTCTAACCTGGTGGCTCAGAAATCCGAATTCCCTCATGCCTATATTCTGGAGGGTTCTTGCAAAGTATGCCAGCCTCTTGGGCTGGGAAGGAATTCTTGGTACCCTTTGGCTACAGGAAAGTGGGATGCCCTTGGAATCTTAACCTCAAATCACTATCATGGAACTTTGGGTTATTTGACTATCTCTGCAGCATTGAGCCATCCTTGTGTAAGCTTATCTGATTCAGATTCATTCATACAAAACCACGGCGGTGATATACATCAACCATCGGGGGAATCTGAGCTCTCGCTGTGGCAAGATAACTAGTTCAAATCCTGAACTGATCAGAACTTCCAATTTTCTTCTTTTTCTGCCCAGGCTTAGATGATTGGCAACCACACTCCTTTCGTTCCACAGTGTCCAGATCTGGAGGAGTGGTCCATACATTGGAAGGTCTTCAAGGTTTGAAGATGTGCTCTGAATTAGGACCTTCTGGCCTCCAGGTTCAGCTAGAGTCTGAACAGGTTTGTGTCCAGGTAGAGGGAGTCTCTAGCATAAGCAATGGATTCTCTGGTGACTGGAATCCATATACCCTGATATGCGCTTTTCTTTCCCTGAATGATCTTCCTTGTGTGCTTCACTGGGTAAACAGAGAGCATTCTGGTGCTCCTCCTTGCTCTAAACTGGCCCAGAGGTATATGGTACGCTGACCTGGTAAGACTACTGGCAGATGCTCTGTGGGCTATGTTCGATCGTCAGGATCTTCTGTCCCAAGGAAAATATCATACAAGCGAATGCTTGAATCATAGCTCATCATAAAACAATCGGCTTAAAGCGGAGTTTCACTCAAAAGTGGAACTTCCGCTTTTCTGTCTACTCCCCCCTTCCGGTGCCACATTTGGCACCTTTCAGGGGGGAAGGGGGAATGGGTACCTGTTTTTGACAGGTACTGTTCCCCACTTCCAGGAGACTGGGCCACGGTCCGGTCTCTCAGAAGTTTGGCTCCTTCCTCTGACCAAGTAGAAAAAGCAGTGCGCTTCACGCATGCGCAGTAGGGAATCGCCTTCACTGCTGGGTTCCCTTACCAGGAATGGCAGCGGCTGCACCCGATAGCCAGTCCAAAAATCAGCTGGGGTGACAACATTGCGAGCTGCCTGGACAGGTAAGTGTCCATAGATTAAAAGTCAATAGCAATAAAAAAAAAAAACGTTAAATAACCAGTGAGCAAGCGCACTCAGTAATTTAGGAATATTGCACAATGAGAAGATTAAAATAAAACAGATAAAACATTAATACTAAAACTGTAAACTATTGAGCATCAATGGCAACATGTGATTAGAATGCAGGGTAAGGGGGTGACAGCATGAAGGGATAATTACGTCCAATGGGAATTTATAGTTCCTAAGGTGAGCAGAAAAAGGCAGTCCATAAAAGGGGGGGGGGATCCAAATGTTGTGGGTAGAATCACCTCTGGCCGGCAGCTCCTTAAGGTAGGGACCCTCAGAACATGTAAAAAGGAAGAAGGGCGCCAGGTCAGTGAAAGATTAAAACACCACAACGTTTATTAGTAGTAACTTACACAACTTCTTGTCAGCAAGACATCCCAGTACCGGTCCTCCTACCCCCAGGATTTGCCCATCAGCTTGCCATGACTCCCTGCGGGAGGGTTCCATACCGCTTCTGGGTCTCTTCATCATCCTCCCAACCCCGTGGGGTCCTCCATGCCTGCTCAGTCCTGGTGGATTCACGCTGGTCCTGACATGCTGCTGACAAGAAGTTGTTATGCAAGTCACTACTAATAAATTTTTCATGGGCAGGCTGGACCTCCTCTTTAAGTCCATGTAAGATTATCAACATCACAAAGGAATATTCTGCAGAAACATAGGCTCGGTGGAAGAGGAAAACCTTGAAACGCGTTAGCCTATGTTTCTGCAGCATAGCCTTTTGTGATGTGGATAATCTTACATGGACTTAAGCCGATGGTTTTATGATGAGATATGATTCAAGCATTCCTTTGTGAATATGATACTTACCTCTGTTCACTATTAAAGATATTTATTGAGGACAATGCGCTAGGCCTATGCGTCTTCTATTTTGTTCTATGTTTCTAGTGTTATCGGACTTCCCCAGTCTTTGGAAGGCAGCGAGGCGTGCGTTATCCATTCAGATGTGTCAAGATAAGAGTCTTTATTCGTGCCGCGGCTCACCACTTAGCGCAGGAGACTGTATGTTGTGGTCTTCTGTCCCAAGGGTCATTTTGCCATCCTACCTTACAGTCAATGGCTTAAATGGCATTGCTGTTCAAGCCCTGGTTATTCTTGAGTCAGGGGTATCTCTGAATTTGCGTTTTCTAGAATGCTAACAGTTAGGAAAACATTCCTGCAAGGTCTTATCTGAAGTGGAAGGCCAATTTCACTTTGTGTAAATCTCAGGGCTGCCACCTACAAGTTTCCATGTAGGACAAATCCTCTACTTCTGCAGCTGGGTCTGGACCAGCATTTGTCTCTCGTCACCTTCAAGGGCCAGATTTGTGCCTAGGCAGACCGTTTGGTCTTTCAATTCTCAGTTTAAACCACTGTACAGAGTCTCTCAATTGGCTTCCCCTGTTATTTTCCTTACATAAACAAACTCTTTTGTAAACAAACATTTTAAAATGTATTAAAGGTATTTGTAAAGGTTCAATTTTTTTTAATAACAAACATGTCATACTTACCTCCTCTGTGCAAGGGTTTTGCACAGAGTGGCCTCGATCCTCTTCTTCTGGGGTCCCCCAGCGGCGCTCTTGGCTCCTCCTCGCATCGAGTGATCCGTCAGGGAAGCGCCTTCCCTGGGGTCACCCGTGCGGGCGCATCCCTTAACACAGACAGCAGAACTAGGCCCTGCCCCCCCGCTCCCACTACATTGGTGCTATCGATCTATCCAATGAGGACCCGAGACACTGGCTGGAGCGGGTGTGCTTGTCCCTGGAACGATCGGGCTCAGGTAAGTAAACTTGGGGGTTCTGGGGGCTGCAGGAACAGAAAAGGTTTTTCACATTAATGCATAGAATGCATTAATGTGAAAACTGAGGGTTCACAACCCCTTTAAAACATAGACTGTGTGAGTAGAGCAGCAAAAAGTGCCAGTAGTTTTTTATTTTTATTTTATTTTTATTGGGGGGCTTTGATGAAATATCAGGGATCTAAACAGACCCCTGATGTCTAACTTTTGAGACAGAGAAAGGGACTGAGGACAGAATTTCCCCACCGAAGCCTTTTCTCTGCTGCCTCAGCTGCACTGAACAGTAAATGAAATTAAAGGGCTCTGTGCTGAGTGGCTTCCTGTTCATTCACAAACTGAAGCACAGTTTACTATGCTTCAGTTATGAATGAACACAGTGAGTAATTGGTACTGTTCACTCACTGTCTTTATACTGTAAATGAAGGGGAAATCAAATTGATTCTAAAGCTTCGTTTTTTTTAATAACAAACATGTCATACCACCTCTGTGCAGTAGTTTTGCACAGAGTGGGCCCGAACTACCTCTTCTGGGGTCCTCCACCGGTGCTCCTGGGACCTCCTTCGCATCCAGTGACCCGTCAGGGAAAGCTTCCCTGGGGTCACACGTGTGGGCGCGCTCCCGTGTCCTGCTGTTTGCGTGTATTCACACAAACAGCGGGACTCGGCCCCGTCCCCCGCGTCACTGGACCTGATTGACAGCAGTGGGAGCCAATGGCTCCCCTGCTATGAATACCCGTGACACTGGCTGGAGCAGATAGCTCGTAGCCGCCACTGGAAAGAACGGGCTCATGTAAGTAAAGGGGGGCTCTGGGGGGGGGGGGTCACTATTGAGAAAAGGTTTTTCGCCTCAATGCATAGAATGCATTAAGGTGAAAAACCATGAGACTTTACAACCACTTTAAATGACCTATTTACCGCCAAACCCCCCAACTCTCCATCATGAAATATTCCCCTGTCTGCTCGCAGCAATAGCTGGCCAGAGAGTATGGAAGATGGCAGCACTGCGGGGGATGGGGGCACAAGGGGCCAGGGCAGCAGAGAGAAGCTGCGCCGCACAGGGTGATTAGGGTGTGCACAGACACACACCTATGACCTTGTGAACCTGTTGGAGACATTCCTCTTTCCACTCTTACCCACAGGGTGGTTTATCTTGCCGCCTATATCTCTATGATATGAGTGTCTTAACTAGTGAGTTATTCTGCAAGGAACCTTTTCTGGTTTTACATAGGGACCAAGTGATGTTGAGAGCAAGTTTTTGTTTAAAGTGGTTGTATCCCCCCCAACTGTCATTTTTACCTACATGTAAGCCTATAATAAGGCTTACCTGTAGGTAAAATGAATATCTCCTAAACCTGCACGGCTAAGGAGATATTCACCCTGCATACAGCCGCTGACGTCAGCGGCGCATGCGCTCTGAATGTCCGTTGTTTCGTGCCAGAAATTCAGAGCTCCTTGCCGGAGCGAAGAACTCCCGCATGCATGTGCGGGAGTGATGTCTCACAGCTTCGGCCACTCACAGTGCCGGGGACAGCGAACACGGAAGGGAATATGTCAGCTCCCTCAGCGCTGACCGAGTTGGGCTGCCGGGGCCTCGTTCTAAGATACGTATTTCATAATGTGCTAGTATGTGATGCTTACTAGCACATTATGCTATTGTCTTGCAGGGTTTTTTTTTTTTTTTTTTGCGGGTTTACTTACAGTTTAAGGTTGTTTCTCTTCTTCAACTCAGCTATGCCGGTTTCCCGTCCTCCTGTTCAACCTTGATTCAGCAAAAGGAAATTTCCCTCTATTGTATGGATGAAATTTGGTTAGTTTGTCTCTCAACTACTGTTTCTTCAGGCAGACTAGTTTCTTTCGTATTCTGAATGGACCTCGTAAGGGTATACCAGCTTCTTGATCCACCATCTCTAGGTGTCTTAGGCACACAATCACCCAAACCCATGGTCTAGTAAATCTGTGGTTTCTTTTTTCTTTCAGTATCTGTTTTTATGTGCTACTGTGTGGACCCTAGGCTCATCTGACACCAGTTTTCAAGCTTTGGGTTCTCCAGTCCCCAGTTTTCTGTTGTTTTTTTACTTGCCTGTTATCCTTTGTTGCTATCTTGCCCACCCCTCTGTTGAAACTCTTTTTTGGTGTCCCAACAGTCTAAGATTTCCTGTGAATAAAGAAAATCAAGTATTTTTTTACATACCAAAAAAAAACTTCTTGGAGTCCATTGAGGGATACAGGAATTCTTACAATTTTTAGACTGGTGGGTTTTACTGCCACGTGCAGGAAAAATGGACACTGACAACAAAAAAGCTATTGCCTAGCACACGATAACAAAGCCCATATTTCAGTTTTGTAGCAAAGTAATACCGAAAGCATGAAACAAACACTGAGGGAAGGGACCTGTGTCCCTCAATAGACCCCAGGAAAAGGAATTTACAGTGAATACAAAAATCATGTTTTTTTGGTTAGCAGTGTCGTGCTCCAGTTTAATTGTATCGATGTTTGGTTATTAATGTTATTGAATACATCACTAAGTAGTGCAGTCATAGAATGAGCATGACATTTTTTTAAAAATCGAAGCAGTGCTAGGTTTTTTATTTTATTTTTTTTTATTATCACGATAGGTTTACTTTAGTAGCATTACTTTAGCTGTGACCCTGCAGTGAAAGCTATAAACCAATACCTTTTGCATTACATATGTTTAAATGAACAATCTTGCTGACCTTTTGTCCATTTAAAGAAGGTTAATTGCTTTCCCATTATACTATATGTATTTAAGTTAGCCAGAGCGTCTCATTAGCTTCCTTTTTCTGCATCATTTATCTCTAATAAATGGGTTACAGGAAGCTGCGTTTCCAGCTTTCAGTGTCTGTACTTCTTCCTGTTTTTCAGGTGGCCGATGATGGATATGGGGTCTCCTACATAATAGTTGGTGAAAATCTGATCAACTTCCATGTGTCCTGCAAGTACTCCAGCCATGAGACAGTGAGTGAACTGAATATTTTCCTAATTATTTTTAATTTTTCAGGAGATATTTCTGCCGTGCTGAAGTTAAAAAGGCCTGCAAAAACTCTAGGGCCTCATTTACACCAGGAGGTGCGTCTAAGGACGCACGTTTTTTTGCACAAAAGTAAAGTTCTGGCATGATTCATAAAATGATGGCACACCAGAATGCTTGGTACTTTGTGAACACTGCAAAAGGGCAGCACATTTTTGTGTGGTGCGGGAAAACATTTGATTTTGCACACATTCCTGCACTGCACCTGGTGTGAACTAACCCTAGAAGTTCACAGGCTTTCATTAAATATTCCCTTTGCTAGATTGAGCAGTGTTTTCATAAGTCCTCTGGGAAGAATATTAGACTATTTGAAGTCATTCTGAACTGTGCAAACTCCCTCTGGAGTCTCCAGTATTGTTATTATTATATAGGATTTATATAGAGCAAACAGTTTACTCAGCACTTTACACTATAAAAGGGGGACGATACAGGTACAATACAATAGAATACAAAAGGATTAAGAGGGCACAGCTCAGAAGAGCTTACAATCTAGTAAGTTATTACTCATTTAGACCACATTAGGGAGTAGTGCAGGGACCTGAATATCAGAATATCCAGGGGACTGCATAATCACACTCAATGGGGTGGGTGCAAGTAGACTGCAGAGTAACTGGGCTAGCAGGGGGAGGGAAGTGATCACGGCTTCCTTATACAGGAAGCCTGTGATCACCGCCCTTCCCCCTCTGTCAGAACGGAGATCCGTGTTTACATACACGGACCTCCATTCTTTCACTGCGGAGGGGCCATTGCGGGTAGCCGGCGGCGATCGAGTCCGCCCTACCCGCTCCCTGGCCCCCCCGGAATACAGTGAGCATGCGAGTGTGCCTCCGGCGGGGCGCGCACGCTCACAATGCTAGTTATCGCAGCCGCCGACATGTGACGGCGGTTTGCGATAATGAACCACTTTGCCGCTGTGACGGCGGTCAGCAAGTGGTTAATTATTGTGCTTGGGGGGTCCTCATAGTATGGATCTCTGTGATGTTTAGAACAGTGCCACCGCAAAATTACATTTGCAAAGGAAAAATTGACATTTAAAATCGGTCGCGGCTGGAATGTATTGCTGGTTCCCTGCAATATAGATAAAGATCATTGAAAAAGCATTGTGTTGGGGGTCCCCCCAGTCCATACCAGGCCCTTTGGGTCTGGTATGGATTTTAAGGGGAACCCCACGCCAAAAAATGGTGTTGGGGTCCCCCCCAAAATCCAAACCAGACCCTTATCCGAGCACGCAGCCCTGGCATGGCAGGGGGGGGTGGGGACAAGTGGGCGTGCCCCCTCCGAACCTTATCAGGCCGCATGCCCTCAACATGGGGAGGGTGCTTTGGGGTCTGGTTTGCATTGTGGGGGGACCCCAACGCCATTTTTCCCAAATATTTGGCATGGGGTTCCCCTTAAAATCCATATCCGCCCTGAAGGGCCTGGTACGGACTTTGCGGGGGACTCCTACCCAAAATTTCTGTTTCATTTTGGCGTGGAGTTCCTCTTAAAATCTATGCCAGAGCCTTATTCAAGCGTGCATGCACTGTATAATAGTCTACACAGTGGTGTAGTGGTTAGCACTTTCGCCTGGGAGTAAATGGATCACTAGTTCAAATCCCAACCACAACACTACCTGCCTGGAGTTTGCATGCTCTCCCTGTGTCTGCGTGGGTTTCCTCCGGGTACTCAGGTTTCCTCCCACACTCCAAAGACATGCAGGTAGGTAAATAGGACCTGTTTAAATTGGCCCTAGTATATGTATAAATGTGAATTAGGGACCATAGATTGTAAGCTCCTTGAGGGTAGGGACTGATGTGAATGTACATTATATATGTAAAGCAACAGCGCTATATAAGTACCTGAAATAAATAAATACACTGAATGCAGCGTATTATATATACACCATACTGTACATATATATTCCTATGCCACTGCCTAACCTGTGTAAGTGGCCTTATATAGTGTGGGCTTGGACTCTGACCCGCTGAGCAAGGATTGGCCAAAGGCACCCTCTGGACGCACGAAACCGGTTAGTGTCGTACGAGACGACACTCTCGGTACTAACCGGTATCCGTCCCACGGAAACCGGTTAGGAACGAGTCGCCCAGTCTCAGGTTCGGGTGTG
>BLSH010139262.1:1146117-1161123 GCA_018402905.1 Glandirana rugosa
CTTATAAAATGTGTTCAATGTGCTGCCCATTGTGTTGGATTGTCAATGCAACCCTCTTCTCCCACTCTTCACACACTGATAGCAACACCGCAGGAGAAATGCTAGCACAGGCTTCCAGTATCCGTAGTTTCAGGTGCTGCACATCTCGTATCTTCACAGCATAGACAATTGCCTTCAGATGACCCCAAAGATAAAAGTCTAAGGGGGTCAGATCGGGAGACCTTGGGGGCCATTCAAATGGCCCACGACGACTAATCCACTTTCCAGGAAACTGTTCATCTAGGAATGCTCGGACCTGACACCCATAATGTGGTGGTGCACCATCTTGCTGGAACTATGATGTCAGTGATAGGGAATTGTTGGCCATCAAGTCGGCTTTGGAGGAATGGCGGTACCTCCTGGAAGGAGCTAGTGATGTCCAGTTCATGAACGAATCGTTCTTTTGAATCGATTCTTTTCAGTGAACTGAGTGAATCGATTCATCTGACTGAACTGATTCGTTTGGAATAAATGGCCCACCCTGTACAATAGATTGTCCTAACTATTGGGAAATGTGTCTTTACACACACATGAACTATAATGGCAGCCCAGGGTTCAATATAGAGTTGGGCCACCATTTGCAGCTGTAACAGCTTCAACTCTTCTGGGAAGGCTGTCCACAAGGTTTAGGAGTGTGTCTATGGGAGTGTTTGTCCATTCTTCCAGAAGTGCATTTGTGAGGTCATGCACTGATGTTGGATGAGAAGGCCTGGCTCGCAGTCTCTGCTCTTATTCAGCCAAAAGGTGTTCTACCGGGTTGAGGTCAGGACTCTGTGCAGGCCAGTCAAAGTTGGGAGCATGAAATTGCCCAAAATGTCTTGCTGATGCCTTAAGAGTTCCCTTCACTGGAACTAAGGGGCCAAGCCCAACCCCTGAAAAACCACCCCTGGAAAAACAACCCCACACCATAATCCCCCCTCCACCAAATGATTTGGACCAGTGCACAAAGCAAGATCCATAAAGACATGGATGAGTGAGTTTGGAGTGGAGGAACTTGACTGGCCTGCACGGAGTCCTGACCTCAACCAGATAGGACACCTTTTGGCTGAATTAGAGCGGAGAATGTGAGACAGACCTTCTCATCCAACATCAGTGCCTGACTTCACAAATGTACTTCTGGAAGAATGGCCAAATACTTCCATAGACAAACATCCTAAACCTTATGGACAGCCTTCCCAGAAGAGTTGAAGCTGTTATAGCTGCAAAGGGTGGGCCAACTGAATATTGAACTCTACGGACTAAGACTGGGATGCCATTAAAGTTCATGTGCATGTAAAGGCATGCATCCCCATTGCCTAGCTAGTATAACTAGTATACCTGGCAAGATTTGCAATGGTGGTGGAACCCTCCTACACATAAATACTACATTTAGACATAATTTAGGTAAGGCCCTGAGTCATGTTTAACAACATCTCTACATGAAGTGACATGCTAGGGAATCGAACTCAGGACGTCTGCAATGGTAGACAGAATTGCTACCTTTTAAACCACTGGGCTTAAACATGTCAAGTCCTCCTACACATAAATACACAGATACTGCATGTCTAGGAATATATAGGACTTACATTAGTCAGGAGTTAATCTTCTAAATGTAATCTGTGATTTTTGGTGGTTCTTGCTGTGCGAGCGTAAAATAGTAATTTTATCCTCAGATTTTTGGTAAATACATTTTTATTTCTGATGTTGGTACACATATCACATTTTTGGGGCTCAAATTGGCATCATTTGGAAAGAATAAAAAATTAAAAAAGGCACTAATTTTAAATTTCCATAAGCAAATGGTATTGTTTGTGGTTTGTAAAGACATCTGTGTGAGTTTGGCTAAATATTTTTGTGACATGGACAGCAGCATGGGAAAGTGACCAAGAAAAAAAATATATTTACAAAACATGAAGAGATTTCACATTCTAGCATTCTTAAAAACAAAATAATTATCACATTTGCAATATTGTTGCCAGGACAATTTCTTTGAGAAAAAGATACATTTCATCTCAACATGAAATGGATTTATTTGATAAAGTAACAATTGTACCATTAGAATGAATGGCTGAAACTTGCACTTGGCAAAATAACTCTCCTCTTCACTCCCAAAAAATGTGTGTAAAATAACTCTCATTTTGGTATTTACTAACTACTCAAGGAATTACTCAGAGTTATTTTGAGAGTTGTTTTGTGTCCGAGCATGCTCAGCTGTGCTCTGTGCCTAGCAGTAAGGAGACAGGGAATTTATTTCTTCTCAGACTTTTTAAGATATTTCAGTGTAGAAATCACTTTTTCACACAGTTTAAAAGCAGATTATCTTTAAACAATATACTGCATATTTTAGTACAATTTAGGGGATCAGATCATGCTCTAAACATTATTTCTATTTGCACAACTCCAGGTCTGGACTGGAGTAAGGAGTTGGCTGTTATCTGTGACCTGGGAGCAATAGTGCATTCCATTTTGGCCGTTATTTACCACCAGCGCTATTGTGAATACCGGTTTATCGTTATTTACCGTGAATCGCGGTAATTTTACCGCAAATTGCAGTAATTTTGCTGCTATTTTGTGGCAGCGCTATAGTAAACGACCCCCTATGCTACAATGTAAAGTAGTGATTGTACTGCTTGTATAACAGTGGCAATTAGCTGTCCCCTCAAAATAACTCAACACACAACCATTAATGTCTAACCACTGGCAACAAAAGGGAGTACACCCCTAAGTGAAAATGTCCAAATTGGGCCCAGATTGTCAATATTTTGTGTGGCCACCATTATTTTCCAGCACCGCCTTAACCCTATTGGGCATGGAGTTCACCAGAGCTTCACAGATTGCCACTGGAGTCCTTTTCCGATCCTCCATGACGACATCACGGAGATGGTGGATGTTAGAGACCTTGTGCTCCTCCACCTTCCATTTGAGGATGCCCCACACATGCTCCATAGGGTTTAGGTCTGGAGACATGCTTGGCCAGTCCATCACCTTTACCCTCAGCTTCTTTAGCAAGGCAGTGGTCGTCTTGGGGTTGTGTTTGGGGTCGTTATATTGGAATACTGCCCTGCGGCCCAGTCTCCGAAGGGAGGGGATCATGCTTTGCTTCAGTATGTCACAGTACATGTTGACATTCATGGTTCCCTCAATGAACTGTAGCTCCCCAGTGCTGGCAGCACCCATGCAGCCCCAGACCATGACACTCCCACCACCATGCTTGATTGTAGCAAGACACACTTGTCTTTGTACTCCTCACCTGGTTGCCGCCACACACGCTTGACACTATCTGAACCAAATAATTTATCTTGGTCTCATCAGACCACAGGACATGGTTACAGTAATCCATGTCCTTAGTCTGCTTGTCTTCAGCAAACTGGTTGCGGGCTTTCTTGTGCATCAACTTTAGAAGAGGCTTCCTTCTGGAATGACAGCAATACAGACCAATTTAATGCAGTGTGCGGCATATGGTCTGAGCACTGACAGGCTGATCCCCCACCCCTTCAACCTCTGCAGCAATCCTGGCAGCACTCATATGTCTATTTCCCAAAGACAACCTCTGGATATGAAATATAGAAACAAAGAATGGCGTCCTAGGAAATAAATAAGTATAGCCCTTTTAAAGGTCGCGGTCCCTTTAACAGTGAATATCGCTTAATCTAAATACCATATAAAAAAGGTTATGGCGCTGACTAGGCTATTTTCCACATGTGCTAGTGAAACAACACAGTATCCGCAATGTGTTCCACTTATCCTAATCATAAACAGGTGAACCATCAATAATGGCTTAAATGATTAATACTTATAAATCATACTATTGCAAAGTCCATATAAATAACATGATTTGTGAACCATAGTAATATAAAGTCCATAGCTTTATCCCAACACCATGTGCATCCTTAATTGCTTGGGAAGTGTGAAATCCACCAGAGCTCCTAAAGATGGCAAATCACCAGAACCTTTTGACCCCTTTTTACAGGTGGTCAAAAATCATTTTAGGAATAGCCTTTGCAACTCCGTTCCTCTCTTAGTGAAAGATCCAATAGTCTCTATAACAATAGGAATAACAGACGAGCAGAGTAAGCCTGCTATCTTATGGGATATGGGAAAGGAGACCGCCGAGTATAGCATAAGGATCGGCTGATAGCAGGCTTACTCCGCTCGTCTGTGATTGCTGTATACACCCAGTGCCGGGACCTTGGCACAATAAAATGTGAGTGCAATTGTTTTAAACCCTTTTTATCTGCATATCCGTTAATAAAACTACTACACTATGAGACTTTTATTTTGGTCTCCTGTGGAGTCATCCCTATTGTTATAGAGACTATTGGATCTTTCACTAAGAGAGGAACGGAGTTGCAGAATACCCAAAGGCTAATCCTAAAACGATTTTTGACCACCTGTAAAAAGGGGTCAAAAGGTTCTGGTGAGTTGCCATCTTTATGAGCACTGGTGGATTTCACACTTACCAAGCAATTAAGGATGCACATGGTGTAGGGATAAACCTATGGACTATATATTACTATGGTTCACAAATTATGTTATTTATATGGACTTTGCAATAGTATGATTTATAAGTATTAATCATTTAAGCCATTATTGATGGTTCACCTGTTTATGATTAGGATGGCTCAACTATCAACCCGTCCCCCCATGCCAAGGTCCTAGGTGTAATCCTGGACTCCCAATTAACCTTTCAGCACCACATCCAATCGCTATCCAAAATTTGCCACCTCAACCTCCGCAACATCTCCAAGATACGCCCCTTCCTAACCGATGATGCCACAAAGCTACTAATCCACTCCCTGGTCATTTCTCGCCTCGACTACTGCAACTCCCTTCTCACTGGCTTACCTCTAAATAGTCTCTCCCCATTTCAGTCCATTATGAATGCTGCTGCCAGGCTCATCCACCTTAAAAAGCGCTCGGCATCTGTTACACCCCTATGTCAATCTCTACATTGGCTGCCACTCAACCAACGTATTAAATTCAAGATCCTAACAATGACTTATAAATCAATTCACAACCTGGCCCCGAGCTACATCACTAACCTGGTCTCAAAATACCAACCAAATCGATCTCTTCGCTCCTCCCAAGACCTCCTGCTCTCTAGCTCCCTTGTCACCTCATCCCATGCTCGCCTCCAGGACTTTTCCAGAGCCTCTCCCATCCTCTGGAATGCTCTACCCCAATCTCTCCGACTTTCTCCTAGTTTGTCCACCTTCAGACGATCCCTGAAAACCTATCTCTTCAGAGAAGCCTATCTGGCTCCCACCTAACAACTGTACATTTATCTTCTCTATTAGCACATTCCCCACAGTTATTACCTATTGTATCTCTTGACCTTCCCTTTTAGATTGTAAGCTCTAACGAGCAGGGCCCTCTGATTCCTACTGTATTTAAGTGTATTGTATTTGTACTGTCTACCCTCAAGTTGTAAAGCGCTGCGTAAATTGTTGGCGCTATATAAATCCTGTATAATAATAATAATAATTAGGATAAGTGGAACACATTGCGCATACTTTGTTTTTTTCACTAGCACATATGGAAAATAGCCTAGTCAGCGCCATAACCTTTTTTAACCCCTGGATATGACGCTGAGCACATGCACTCAATTTCTTTGGTTGACCATGGCGAGGCCCATTCTGAGAGGAACCTGACCTGTTAAACTGCTGTATGGTCTTAGCCACTGTGCTGCAGATCAGTTTCAGGGTCTTGGCAATCTTCTTATAGCCTAGGCCATCTTTATGTAGAGCAACAATTTTTTTTTTCAGATCCTCAGAGAGTTCTTTGCCATGAGGTGCCATGTTGAACTTCCAGTGACCAGTATGAGAGAGTTAGAGTGATCACACTAAATTTAACACACCTGCTCCTTATTCACACTTGAGACCTTGTAACACTAACGAGTCACATGACACCGGGGAGGAAAAATGGCTAATTGGGCCCAATTTGGACATTTTCATTTAGGGGTGTACCGACTTTTGTTTCCAGCAGTTTAGACATTAATGGCTGTGTGTTGAGTAATTTTGAGGGGACAGTAAATTTACACTGTTATAAAAGCTGCAAACTCATTACTTCACATTGTAGCAAAGTGTAATTTCTTCAGTGTTGTCACATGAAAAGATAGAATAAAATATTAACAAAAATGTGAGGGGTGCACTCACTTTTGTGAGATACGTTACATGTAAAACTTATGTAGTAGGATTTGTTTCATCTCTGTGTATCATCTGAGGCTGTTCACTTCACTGGGTATATGTGAGGGTTTACATCCACTTTTAGCCAGGTACACATGGGACGAATTTTGGGAGACAACAAAAAAAAAAACGGCCAACATTCAGGCCGCGTGTATGTTTGCCGTGTGTGTGTGCGTTTTGGCTGTCTTCTGTGGGAAGAGCATGCTGGAAAACCAGCAACCGACCGACTCCTGATCAATGGCAGAGAGCGCCGATCAGAGTGTTCTGGCAGGGGAGCGTCCCCCTGTCAGAACACAACAGCTCAGCAGGGGAGATGGCTGAACTAGCGGCTCCAACAGTTTTTTTTTTTTTTTTTTTGTTCAACCAGCGGGGTTTTTTTCAGACCACTTTGCTTTTTAACCGCTTCCACACCGCGCGCAGTATATTTACTGCAGCGGTGTGGATGCGTCCCGCGAATCACCGTAAATAGGTGGTGATTGTCGCAGCTAGGGGGCGAGCGCGTGCCGCCGGCGGTGCGCTCTCGTGCCCGACAAACTCCGGTGGACCCGATGAGCTGCTAGAGCCAAACAGCAGGGAACCGCCAATGTTCCCCGCTCTGTCAATGGGGACATAAGAGATCTACTGATCCCTGTCACTGGGATCAGTTAGATCTCTTATGCCCATGGTAGCCCAGTCCCCCCCACAGTTAGAACACGCCTAGGGAACACAGTTAACCCCTAGATCGCCCCCTGCAGGTTAACCCGTTCACTGCCAATGACATTTATACAGTAATCGGTGGACATTTAAATTTCTGATCGCTGTATAAATGTCATTGGTCATAAAAAGTGTCAAAAATGTCCGACATATCCGCCCCAATATCGCAGTACCGCAAAAAATCGCAGATCGCAGCCATTACTAGTAAAAAATTTTAAAAAATAACCCCAGAAATGAATTCTCATCATCCGTAAGAGCGGCAACTTTTGTGCAAACCAATCAAACGCAAATTGCTATTTTTTTTACCAAAAATATGAGGAAGAATATAAATCGGCCAAAACCGATGAAAAAAAGTTTTTTTATATTTTTTTTTTTTTTTGGATTTGAATTTTAGCAAAAAGTAAGAAATATTGTTTTTTTTTGTTTTTTTTTTGTTTTTTTTTTTTTTTTGCAAAATTGTTGCTCTTTTTTTGTTTATAGCGGCGATCAAAAGAAAGCTCTATTTGTGCGAAAAAAAGGATGCAAATTTTGTTTGGGTAAAACGTCGCACGACTGTGGTGTCAGTTAAAGCTACGCAGTGCCGAATCGCAAAAAATGCTCTGGTCCTAACCTGGGAAAGCCTTCCGGGGCTGAAGTGGTTAAACAAAGGCTGAGCAGTTGGATGACAAATTTGGATAATGATGCAGAAAAAACCCTTCATGACGTAGTATAGTATATCTGTTTGCACACATTTCAGCACTGTTTCCTGTGGGTCTAGTGCACTGACTGCTGTTATAACCAATCTTCAATCCTCTGGTTTGACATTCATTTCTTCAATCTCGCTCTCTGCAGGATTCCCACCGCTTTGGCAAGCACATTCGAGAATCTCTGTTTGACATTCTGAGCCTGTTCAAGCTGGAGAATAAGTAGAATGTTTTTTACTATCCTGACAGCCTTTCAAACATCTATGAGTTACAGTCAAAGAGCAAGAAGAAAAGATGCAAATAAACTGCTTCCAAATACTGGGACCATTGTTTTACATCTCAGCCATAAAAAGCTACAAGAACCTGGTCTGCATGATGAGTACCGTCTAACACTGCCTTACATGTAAGATCCTACATGTATTCAAGCAGCAGTACAATCACAAGAGAACAATCTGTCACAAATTTTCATTCAAGTTTCCTGTATACAAGGAACAATGTGCTGAGGGAAATACTCAGACCCTGAGTTTTTTCCTTACACAAGCATACTTCTAATAGATTTATGACGTGCAATGTGAACAAGCATCTTGCTTGAGATGCTGGAGATCGGATGAGTTCTGTGCGTGAGCTGGTGCCTTATATGTTCTGTGTAAATTTATGGCTTATTACAGTGAAGTGTCAAGCAACACAATGCAATATTTTTCCTAGCTGTCATACCTGCCACATTTGTTTGAGGCACCCTAAAACCACCAACAGTTTTTTTCCTTTTATTTCAAAGACTTTTTTTTGGCTTTATGTTATATATTTTGCTAGCTTTATTGCTGTTGTAACTTAACTGGAGTCTTTGCCTGACCATACCTAGTTTTATTTCATACTTTACAAGTAATTGTTTTTTTTTCTTTGTTATTCACCTTATTCTGTGCCATTCCATAGACATGATCTTGAAGTTGGGCTTTCAGTTTAGAACAGTGGTTTTCAACCCTGTCCTCAAGTACCCCTAACAGGCCATGTTTTGGAAATTTCTTTTAGATAAAATAGCTGTCCAAAATGCCAAGCCATTGACTCTAATTTAAAGCATTTGTGCAAGATAAAGGAAAACCTGCAAACATGGCCTGTTGGGAGTACTTGAGGACAGGTTTGAGAACTACTGGTTTAGAGGACTCCCACCAAAACGAATGTTCGCAGTGGAAATAATCAGAGTATGGTTGATTTAGCAGCCGAAACCCATAAAATAACATACTTGTTTTACCCCAGAACCAAAAATTTCAGGTGGAGTACTAATTTAAGCTAAAAAAGCAGAAAAATCACCACCAGAGCACTATACAGGAAAGAACTATCAATCAAAATGTTTGGGACTGTTATTTATAAATTCTTATTAAGGTAATAACCTTACTTTTACAAGTCTGTCTCTAACTGTTTATGGGTCATACTTGAGCAAATTACAAGACGGGTATAAAACAGACATAATTTTTACTCTTTCTCTCTTAAAGCACCCAGAGTCTGGGAAAAAATTACTTCAGCTGCCACGGTTCCACATAGTAGATATCTACCTCTAGATGACTTTCAGCACCCAATGACAGGTTGCTTTGATCTGCTAATATTGTCCTGGTTCCCTAGTTCAGAGCTTTACCTTGCATTTGAAGCTTGATTTTTAGTCTTTTTCACCTTTAGGGCAGCCTCACTGTCCAGTTGGGAAGCTTACTAGGCCGCGTAAGCCAGACTGACAGAGAAGATGGTAATATTTGTATACTATAATGACCTAGAATTCAGTGTGCTTAAAGCACTGAAAGGGGAAACTGTCCTGATGGGTAAGTACTAGAAGGTGCCTGCTAGGGTGGAGCCAGTGGCAGTTTTTGTCCATGTCAGGTTTAAGAGTCACAGACAATTACATATATGGATATTATTTGGTTTATTCAGTACGACCGTGTAAAAGGTTTAGCGTGTAGCAAAACATGGTTATCAAACAGATTTCATTTTATTTTAGTCTGGTTCGGCAAGCCATACATCGTTCGAATCGTGTATGGGCAGGCTGAATGTACCAAGTTGATCGATCAATGTAAGAAGAGATTTTCTCTGTGTATGGCCGGCCTTAGTGAAAGAGAGCTTGTGATTATTACTTTGTTACAGAACTTTGCATGTTATCCTTTGCTTTATTTAAATAAGCCTAGTTGTATACCTGAATTTCAATGCAAACATTGTATTTTGTGTTTTATCTCTGTGTATATTTTTGTTTGAATTGTAAACACTATTTTACCTCTATTAGTTTTTTAAGCTGGCCATAGACAGATTGAAATTTGACAGGTTCAGTGGGAACTAACAGTATTTTGATCCATCTATGGGCTGGCTGGTTGTACTAAAGTCCATCTAACGATCAACCTCAGTACAGCCAGCCTGTCCTTTTTTTTTTTTTTTTTTTTGTGTGGCCACTGCCGGTGGCTATAGCCGCCAGCAGTGTTTGTCTTCTGACCGCGGGAAAGCATCCCGATTTCAAAATACAATAGTGCGGCAGGAGGGATTCCCCCACTGACTTGTGTTGAGGGGGAAATCAAGCAATTTTCTTTTCTTCCACCCGTGGTGAAAGGTAAGAAAATTGCATAATCTATGGCCAATCTTAGAGTATATGATTCCTTGGCATGATTATACTGCCAAGTTTTTACCAGCTATCAGTTTTCTGCATTTTTGTCACTCTTTTCACAGCTATATTAAATTATCAGAATGTTTTCCACTTTATTAAGAGACTAGTCCCCTTGATGTCCACACTAGAAGTGATTCCTGGTAAAGCAGCATGCTGCTCTTCTGTAAGAACAATAAATAATATCAGCATAATTAAATTCACTACATCACATGGCCAGAGTCTGGCTGCGGCTCAGGAGAGAGAAGAGAAACCTGTTATTTCTTTGGATCTGTAAAAAGGTCAAAATTGATTATCTTTATTTTAAAGAGTATAATACACTTTTAAATCATTAAACTATTCTTACAAGCCACTGTGACTGTTTAACTCCTAAAAGCCAGGGATAAGATACATACACACTGTCATGAGAAAGTTATATAGATGTTACTAACCCTTCTTTTTGAAAATGTTTGTTACCTTGCTGTTATGATGATCATTTAGGTTCAATGATTTCTGATTCACTGATCTGGAACAAGCAATCTTGGCACTCATTTACAACATGCTTTTTTTTTTTCTATGTCTGGTTATTGAGGTCTTAGGGCCGGTTCACACTGGTGCAATTTCAGCCATACAGATAGTATGGCTGAAATTGCATCGAATTCGGACCAAACTCGCACAGGACCCTTTTTTTGGTCCGCAGCAGAATCATATTGCTTGGGTGTTCACACCCATGCCATCTGATTCCTGTGCGAGTTTTCAGTTCGCAGTGCGATATGCAAACTGACTTGGGGGTGTCATTAGCTTTCTATTGACACTCCCTGCAGTTCGCATATGTGAACAGCCGCCGGGAGACATGCGATGCGGGAATCCGCAGTGGATTCACAGGGTAACTGCATCGCAGCAGTGTGAACTGGCCCTTATTCACACAGGCGTACAAACCTATACACTCGTCGATTCAGCCATCTTCACCTGCAGTGGATGTGCAAGTTTTCTGTGCAGCCCCATGCAGGCAGCCTGTTCAAATCAGTGATAGGCGGGCAGCTGCATGGAACTGCGTGGATCTCCAAACATATCCCAGAGTGTAAATTCTTGCGGGACCAATGAACGGATCTGAATATGGTTTGTCTGCTTTCTGACCCGTGCATCAATCCTGCACCGATGGACACTCGGGGATGCTCTATGAGATCCCTGCAGGTCCTTGCAGCTACCCACCTCTCATTGATTTGCACAGGCTGCCTGCACCCAGCTGCACATAACACCTGTGCATCCTACACAGGTGTACAGGTTGGTACGACAGTGTGAAGGAGACCATAGACACAGTGGGGCAACTACCATTTTCAAGAGGCAGCCAGCAGTGGCAGTCTTTACCTTTCTCATGACAGGTATACATTTTAACCACTTCAGCCCTGGAAGGATTTCCCCCTTTAGGAGCAGAGCATCTTTTGCGATTCGGCACTGCGTCACTTTAACTGACAATTGCGCGGTCGAGTGACGTTGTACCCAAACTAAATTTGCGTCCTTTTTTTTCCACAAATAGAGCTTTCTTTTTTTGGTGGTATTTGATCACCTCTGCGTAACTTCTGAGCACTGCTATAAACAAAGAACGAGAATTTTGTAAAAAAAAAAAAAACTATATTTGTTACTTTTTGCTAAAATACATATCCAAAAAAATATAAAAAAAACTATTTTTTTCATCGGTTTTGGCCGATTGACATTCTTCCTCATATTTTTGGTAAAAAAAAAAATCGCAATCGGCGTATATTGACTGTTTTGCGCAAAAGTTGCAGCGTTTAATGATGAGAATTAATTTATGGGGTTTTTATTTTTTTTTATTTTTTACTAGTAATGTCGGTGATCTGCGATTTTTAGCGATACTGCGATTTTGCAGTGGATGTGTCGGACCATTTTGACACTTTTTTGGGACCATTGGCATTTATACAGCGATCAGTGCTATGATAATTCACTGATTACTGTATAAATGTCACTGGCAGTGAAGGGGCTAACCTGCAGGGGGCGCTCTAAGGGTTAACTGTGTTCCTTGTGTATGTGTTACTAACTGTGTGGGGGCTGGGCTGGCTGGGGGAGGAGAGTGATCTTGGCTCTCATATACAGAGAGCCTACGATCACATTCCTTCCCCTTGTCAGAACGGAGATCCGTGTGTTTACATACACAGACCCCCGTTCTGTCACTGCGGAGGAGCGATCGCGGGTAGCCGGCGGACATCAAGTCCGCCCTACCAGCTCCCTGGCTCCCCCGGAACTTAGTGAGTGCAGGAGCGCGCCTCTGGCGGTGCACGCGTTCTCGCAGCCACCATCGGGTGACGGCGGTTCGCAATATCGAGCCACTTTGCTGCCGTCAATCCACGGCGGGCGGTCAGCAAATGGTTAAGGAATGCCTGATATTAATTTACGAAGGTTTAGGTGACGCAACGTTTTAAGTGTCCCCTTGTCTTGTGTGCATGTTGCCAAGGCATTGTTGAAGCAGACCTTGCACTACCAAGCAAGGTCTGTATTTTTTTCACACCTCTCTCCCCTCTTATGCCAAAGGGCTTTATTGAAACTTAAAAATAAACCACAAAGCCCCTGCTTACCTTACCCTATTTCTGTACTGCATGGAGCAACATTGCCTTCTTTCCAGTTCTATTCCGAGGAATGTAAAGTGCCCAAAATCCGGTGCGCACAGTGCAGGGACATCTTCTAATGAGACTTCAGGTACTTGTCATTCCCTGGGATCTCGTCATAAGAACAATGCTATCGCCTTTGTCTAGACACTGTGGGCAGAAGCTGGAGTAAGGCAAGAAATAACCAGTTTTTCCCCAAATGCTTTATCTTACTTGTGTCTTTTGTTTTCTATCGTGTTTTGACATGGGGGTGGTGTGAAGAAATAAATGGTTCTTGCATTTTGTTAAGTTGTTGATGATATTAAGATTTTCCCTTCATTCGTTCTTCGCATGAAGGGAAAAAAAAACCTTCTCTGCAGCAGCCCCCTTCATACTTACCTGAGCCCCATTGCGATCCAGCCTTGTGCTTGACAGCCTCGGCTCTACGTGGACTCTCGCTCCTCATTGGCTGAGGCAGCAGCAGGCGCTATTGGCTGTCAGGCATAGCCAGCGACCCAATGAGGAGAGCAGCTGTGTGTATGAATGGACAGGCAGAGCAGCGGCTTGGGCGCCCTGCTTACTATGGTGGTGCTTGGCAGGGAGGGGCTTGGAGCGCCGCTGGGGGACCCGAGAAGAGGAGGATCAAAGCAGGTAAATATAACATGTTTGTTATTTTTTTAAAAAAAGCAACAAGCCTTTACTATCACTTTAAGGTAAAATACTGGGGAAGATAAAAAAAATCTTGTCACTTTCCCCCTTCTAGTTTTTTTTCTTCAAATTCCTTCTTTCTACTGTGTTCTGTGGTGAACACTACTGCTTTGAATCCCACTCCAATAAGAGACTCTGTTACCAGTGCACACTTTATTTGAAAGCTCCGTAGAATGAATAAGAACCTGACATTCCCAAAAATCTCAGGTACTTCTATCTTACAGCTCCCCCACAGCTTTCCAGGCTTATCCAGGCTGGTCTTGAAATGCTTGCTAGTAGTATCAATAAATTCATGTTTGTTTTTTTCATCTTGAGCCCCCCATTAACATTCTATTGATACCCGCAGCAGTTCACATAAGGCAGTGTGAACTGCCTGCAGGGGGCCGGATGCGATGCGGAAATCGGTGCTGGAATCGTGCTGGTTCCCGCATCGCATGAACCCAGGCTAAGAATGAAAACGTTTGTTGCTAAAAAGGGGGAATTACAGTTTCCAGAAATAACTGTGTTGCAACTGGATCAACCAATGAGAAGCAACCATTCTTCTCCAGCTACCAATTTCTCGAGTAGATTTCACAGTTTATCATTTGCTCTAGGAGAAAATATTTTTTATTCTTGAACCTTTCATTATAAAAAAGAAAAAACTTAAAAATGTTTGGTACATTTGTGAACTTTAAAGTGGGGGGAGTCTCCTAGATGAAAACCATCATGGGCTTCACCAGAAAACACATTTAAACAACTGATTTAAAAGTGAAAGATTTCAACCAATGTTAGCAAAATATTTTATATCAAAGTCATTTTTCACTTTATATAGCCTTTTCCGGGATTTTGTTTGATACATTGCTCATTTTCTGTAATTTGATGTAGGCCACAAATATGGTGAAGATATTTTACACAATGTTAATTTAGCTGATTGCACTATAGAGCATTCAATGTCTTGCATGAGTCAACACAATCTTCTTTCATATGTTGATTAGACAAAAATAGCCTTTTTTATTCTATTCATCTGGCTTTATGGTGTTACTTGCATTTATTGTGTTTAGTTAAAAAGTTTGTATAATTTTTTTTTGTTCTTGCCATTATCAATGCAATTTCAAATTGGGAAGGACTTGAGGGCAATAAAAAGCCAATATTTAAATATCCCTGCCTCTTTTATTCTTGTCTGTCAAATTCCCTATAAATTTATAACCGAAAAATAACGGGAGTTCAGGAAGGGTTAAACTTTAACGTAACTATTACCGTTCTTGTTTTTTTTTAATATGTTTGAAAAATTGATTTGTGTTATTTACGTTCATTGTGGTATTTCGGTCTACTTATCTTATTTTTTCCGATAAAAACAGATTAGTTGTATACTTTCTTCTAACACAACTGAGTACGTTCTGTAACTTACGAGATATCACGTTAGTCGATTTAATTGTAACACATTTTATAGAAGTGGTATAAACACCGGATGTAGTTTAATGTCTTTTACTCGTTACATAGTTTGTTTTAGGGCCTTTTCCGATATATTTCAC
>BLSH010139262.1:1185645-1201270 GCA_018402905.1 Glandirana rugosa
TGCAGGGTTTCGACACGGTTAGTTTTCCCCACCCGTTTGATAGTGTTGACATGGGTGTATTTGTTTTCTACAGCTTCTTTTCGGAAGTCTGATTCTTTATTTGTGCTGACGGAAGGGTTGCGCAAAGGCATGGCGGCCTCGTCAGCTACCATTTCTCGTTGGATAAGGAAGACCGTGACTCATGCATATGAGATTCGGGGCAAGGTTCCCCCCTTTCCAGTCACGGCTCATTCCACCAGGGCAGTTAGTACTTCCTGGGCGTTTAGACACCAAGCCTCGGTGTCTCAGGTGTGCAAAGCGGCTACTTGGGCCTCAGTGCACACGTTTACTAAGTTTTACAAAATTGATGTTTCAGCATCTTCGGATGCTGCTTTTGGCCGCAAAGTATTACAAGCGGCAGTATAGGCGCGGTTAGCGCCGCCTGAGAGGGCGTTTTTTCTGTTGGGTACAGTTGTGATAGTTTGCCCACCCCTTTTGATTGGCACAGCTTTGGGACGTCCCCACGTGTCATAAGAAGGCTGCGTCTGTCAGTGAACGGAAGAGTAAAAAGGGATTTTATTATAGCTTACCGTAAAATCCTTTTCTCTGAGTTCACTGACAGACGCAGCCTTCTTATGACACGTGGGTTATGCTCATATCACTAGGAGTAGACTAGGCAAAAACAAACAAAAGCATAGGTTGGCCCCTCCCAGGGGGCCGTCCTCACCTTAGCATATAATCCCCCTGCTCTGCATGGCACATCAGTTCGTAACAAGCCGTACAAACTCAACGCAGAGGGGTGGGTGCTGCGTCTGTCAGTGAACTCGGAGAAAAGGATTTTACGATAAGTTATAATAAAATCCCTTTCTCCTTTCATGAACAAATAAAAATTGCCAATTTGATTGGTTCAATCCAGAAAAGATTTTCACTGCTCTGAAAATCATTGCTGAGCTCTATCCAATGAAAACGTATCATTACTAAAAGGTGGTCTGTTCTGGTAGTTGATCCTTCTGTCTCAGCCACAAACCTCTCATTGTACCAATTGAAGATATTCATTCAAAAATTCCGAAAATAGGAAGTTTGAGGCACCTCAAAGTTTTTTTCTCTTTCGTTCATTGACGGACGCAGCCTCTTATTCTTAACATGTGGGGTATGCACCTTTTACCAGGAGTAGACTAGGCAGAACATAGTTCAGACAAAAAAGCAAGCTAGCCCCTCCCAGGGGGCAGTCCTCACTCTGCATAACCCCCTCCGCCCTGCTAGCACTTCAGTTTTATCTGCCTAGTGCAAGGAGTAGGACCTGGCTCCCTGCTGGGATCTGCGGTTCCCCAATTTTTTTGTTTTTGCTCAAGCTATCTGATGAAGAATGCAATCAAGCACCCGGCTGGGTGACAGGCTGGAGATCTTTTAGGTCCAGGTAGTCTCCCCAGCGTGGCCGACGGATGCAAGCTGTCCCTTAGCTGCTTGTGGGGTCAGTCGCATCAGGCCCGCCTCCATTGCTGCTGTCCTGGGTCCCCTGGCTATGTGGTAATCGCCGCCATTTTTTCGGGGCCGGCCGCCATTTTGCCGGAGTCGCTGCCATTTTGTGGTGGTTTTGGCCTCTAGTGATTGCTCGTTGGCTATTTTTGGTTGGTCTCCTGATGGGCAAATAGCATGTGCTTTGGCCGTTTCCTCAGTATGGACGGCGCGGTTGGCACGTGTGGGGGAGCTCCCAGCAGCAGTGAGGCAGATACGGCAGGCTTTTCAGCAAGTATAGCTGGCTTCTCCCTGGGGTGCTGGTAGCGGCGCAGTGCGGGTCCTCCTGTGCATTTCCGGGCCGCCATGCGGGGGCAGCTGATGGATGGCCTTGTGGTGGGCGTGCGGCCTGTAGGCCTCACAGGTGTGCTGGGGGGGCACAATGGCAGCTGAACCGGGAGTGTCTGTCCCGGAAGTCTCCGTGGAGGCTCCGGCGGCGCTGGGACCTGTAGTCCCACTAGACAAGCTGACTTCAATTTTGGAGGAATTTCTCGCCCGGGTGGAACCGGTCCGTGGTAGAGGCGTCCACCCCTCCCCCATCCTCTGAGGAGGATTCGGAGCCGGAAGGGGGTTATGTGGTAACAGGGACCCCGTGGATCTGTCAGATGGGGAATTGGACCCTTCTGACGTTGAGGAGAAGCAGGGGGCCACCGTATCGCGGGAAAAGGCGTTGGTGGGCTTCCTGGTGGCTGCCGTCCGCGAGACACTGTGTTTGGGCCAGGCTGGGACGTTGCAGGAGGTGGCTTACGCCTTTGGGTCCCATAGGCCGGCTCAGGCCCCTAAGGTTTTCCCTTATGTGCCATATTTTGATCAGTTTGTCTACAAGGAGTGGCAGCGTCCTCAGAATTCGTTCGCATTACCAAAACGCTTTTCTGTGCACTATCCTTTTGAGGATAGCTTGTTGCAGAAGTGGGTGTCCCCCGTGGTAGACCCGCCGGTGGCCCGCCTGAACAAGGCTACCACTATCCCGATGGAGGGTTCTCCATCATTTAAAAATCCAGCCGACAGGCAGACGTAGTCTGTGTCCAAGGCTATGTTCCTGGTGGCGGGGGCAGCCTGCGGCTGGTACTGGCGTCAGCGATGGTGTCGCTCACGGAGTGGGTGACAGTGTTGCACAAGGATTTGGGGGACCTCGTGGTTCCTTCGGAGTTGGTGCAGCTGGCTGACCAGCTGGCGCAGGGTCTCGGATACCTCTGCGATGCGGCCTTGGACGTAGCTCCCATGCTGTCCAAACTGGCAGTTTTTGCGATCATCATTAGACGGCTGCTGTGGCTGAGGTGCTGGTCGAGTGACCATGCGTCGAAAAAAGGCCTCACAGACCTGCCATTTCAGGGCGGTCGGCTGTTTGGGACTTCCCTGGATGAGATCATTAAGGATTTCACAGGGGGGAAGAGTACTTTTCTTCCGGAACCCAATCGGCGGAAGCAACGCTGAAAACGGGGTCCCTCTTTCTCTACCCAGAAGCATTTTTTTTCGTGCACCCGGTGCAGCTGGCGCAGGTGCTCGGTCCGGCAAGGCTGCTGCAGGGAACCAGAAGCATCCCTGGCAGCGCAAGTCCGGGAAGGCGGAGGAGAAGCCAGCCTCTGCATGATGGGTTGCCCCCGCCCGACGCTTGGGGGTTTGCGACCCGGTGGACCGCCCGCATCTCGGATCTTTGGGTGCGAGAGGTGGTGTTGTCCGGGTACAAGATAGAGTTCTGTACCCTGCCCCCGGACAGGTTCTTCCCCTCAAATCTGAGGCTCCCTGCGGGGCATCGGCAAGCTCTGTTTGGGGCTTTCCAGGCTCTGTTCGAGCAGGGGGTGATTGTCCCGGTCCCGCTTTTATTCCAACCTTTTTGTGGTTCCAAAGAAGGACGGAGTCAGGCCGGTTCTGGACCTAAATTCCGGATGGAGTCAGTCCGTGCTGTCGTGGCCGCACTGCGCCAGGGGGATTTCCTGGCTTCTCTGGACATCAGGGACGCGTACCTCCACATTCCCATTTGTGTTCGGCATCAGCGGTTTCTGCGTTTCGCGGTGGGGGACCTCCACTACCAATTTGTGGCTCTCCCCTTCGTCCTAGCCTACGCTCCGCGAGTCTTCACCAAGTTGTTGGTTCCGGTGCTGGCTCTGCCGAGGCAGAGGGGCATTGCTGTGGTGGCTTATCTAGAGGATCTGCTCCTGAGGGCGGAATCGGCTCCTGCCCTGGAGGACAACATCTCGATCACCCTGGCCTCCCTGCGGGACTTCGGCTGGTTGATCAACCTTCAGAAGTCGACGCTGGTCCCATCACGCCGCCTAGATTATCTGGGCCTGATACTGGACACAGAGCAGGCATGGGGTGTTCTTGCCTCCGGCCAAGTTGCTGACACTGCAATCTGCGGTACGGGCTCTGCTGTCATGACGGTGGTCTTCCTTACGTTTTTGCATGTGGGTGTTGGGGCTCATGGCGTCGGCCTTCAAAGCGGTACCGTACGCCCAGGGTCACACCCGGCTCCTGCAGCGGGCGATTCTGCTGCAGTGGGACAAGTCTCCATTGTCTCTGGATCAGATGATCAGGTTGGATCATCGCACCAGGGGGGCTCTTGCCTGGTGGCTACGGGCCCCGGCGTTGAGTCTGGGAAAGTCATTTCTTCCCCTGGAGTGGTCGATTGTCGCGACCGACGCCAGCCTAGCGGGCTGGGGAGGAGTCCTGAGGGGGTTGTCTGCCCAGGGCCGATGGTCATTGGAGGAGTCCCGCCTTCCGATCAACGTGCTGGGACTGCGGGCGATCAGGCTCTGCCTCTCCCATTGGTCGGAGAGGTTGCACGGTCGATCGGTTCGGGTGCAGTCAGACAACGCCACGGCGGTGGCTTATGTAAACCATCAGGGTGGCACAAAGAGCGTGGCAGCAGCCGCGGAAGTGGCCCACATCTTGAGGTGGGCAGAACTTCATGTGCCAGCCATCTCCGCCGTTTACATTCCGGGCGTAGAAAATTGGCAGACGGACTTTCTCAGTCGCCAGACTCTGGATCAGGGAGAGTGGTCGCTGCATCCAGAAGTGTTCCGTCAGATCTGCCAGAGGTGTGGCACGCCAGACGTGGACCTGCTGGCGTCCCGGTTCAATTGCAAGGTGCGAACCTTTGTGTACAGAGCAAGGGATCCGTTGGTGGACGCCCTTGTGGCTCCATGGTCTCGGTGCCGACTCCTTTACACCTTCCCTCCTCTCAAGCTTCTTCCGCGCCTGTTGCGCAGGATAGAAGTGGAGGGGGTTCCGGCTATCCTGGTGGCTCCGGATTGGCCTTGGCGTCCTTGGTACGCCGACGTGGTACGGATGGTTACTGATGTTCCCTGGCGGCTTCCGCTACGTGAGGATCTGCTGTTGCAGGGGCCCATCCTGCACCCTGCTTTACACCCGCTGCCTTTGACGTCCTGGCTATTGAATCCCAGGTATGGAGGGATAGGGGGGTCTCTGAGTCGGTGATCTCCACCATGCTTAAAGCACGCAAGTCCATGTCAGCAAGATTTATCACCACACCTGGAAGGCTTTATATTGCTTGGTGCAAGGCTGGGGGATGGAACCCCCGTTCCTTTTCAGTGGCTCGTGTGCTGGCCTTTCTTCAGCAAGGCCTGGATCAAAAACTGGCATTGAGTACCCTCAAGGGGCAGATTTCTGCCCTAGTGATTCTTTTCCAGCGTCTGTTAGCGACGCACTCTTTTATTCTGTACGGGGGGTACGTCATGTGGCCCCTCAGGTGCAGTCGCCCCTGGCGCCATGGGATCTGAACCTGGTACTTTCAGTACTGAAGAAGCCGCCATATGAAAAGATCAGAGACATTTCTTTGCTGTTGCTCTCGTAAAAGGTGGCCTTTTTGGTGGCCATCACATCTGCCAGGCGGGTGTCTGAGTTGGCGGCTTTCTCTTGTAGGTCTCCCTACTTGGTCCTGCATAAGGACAAGGTGGTGCTGCGCCCATCTCCTTCGTTTCTACCGAAGGTGGTTTCCTCTTTTGACATTAATGAGGACATTATCCTTCCTTACTTGTGTCCGCGCCCGTCACATCCTAGGGAGGTTGCTTTGCACTCCTTGAATGTGGTTAGGCCTCTGCGGGTGTATTTGACGGCCATGGCCTCCTTTTGGAGGTCGGACGCGCTGTTTGTGGTGGTGGATGGACCGCACAAAGGACTGGCGGCCTTGTCGGGCACTACCTCTCGTTGGATCAGACAGACTGTGAGCCGTGCGTATGAGGTTCGGGGTCGAGAACCCCCTTTTCCGGTCACGGCTCATTCCACCAGGGTGATTAGTACTTGCTGGGCTTTCCGACACCAAGCGTCGGTGTCTCAGGTGTGCAAGGCTGCCACTTGGACCTCTGTGCACACCTTTGCTAAGTTTTACAAAGTTGATGTGTAAATTTTGCTTTTGGCCGCAAAGTTTTGCAGGCGGCGGTGTAGGCGCGTCTAGCGCCTCCTGGAGAATTTTCCGTTGGGTGCGGTTGTTTTTGTGTTACCCACACCTCTTTGGTTGACACTGCTTTGGGACGTCCCCACATGTCAAGAATAAGAGGCTGCGTCCATCAGATAATGAAAGAGGAAATAGGATTTTTTGACTTACCGTAAAATCCTTTTCTCTGAGTTCATTGACGGACGCAGCACCCACCCCTCTGTGTTCTGAGTTTGTACTGCTTGTTACGAACTGAAGTGCTAGCAGGGCGGAGAGGGTTAGGCAGAGTGAGGACTGCCCCCTGGGAGGGGCTAGCTTGCTTTTTTGTCTGAACTATGAAGCCATTTATTATCAATCAACTGTTACATAATTACATAGTTACATAGTAGTTAAGGCTGAAAAAAGACAATAGTCCATCCAGTTCAGCCTGTGTAGGTGTACGTTTGTCAGTGCCCATATCCCTGTATGTTGTACTTTTTAAGATATACATCCAAGAGTATTTTAAATATATCCATACTTCCCGCAGTCACTACCAGTTGTGGAAGAGAGTTCCACATCATTATTGCCCTGACCGTGAAGAACCCCCTATGCAGTTTGAGATTAAACCGCTTCTCTTCCAGTCTCAATGTGTGTCTTCTTGTCCTCCTACAGTCCCTGAGACTGAACAGTTTTTTCCTATGCTGGGATCCCCATTGAGTTATTTATAGATCGCAATCGTGTCCCCTCTCAAGCGTCACTTCTCCAGAGAGAATAAATTTAGCGATTGCAGTCATTCCTCGTATCCCCTTATAAGTTTAGTTGCCCTCCTTTGGACTCCCTCCAGCTCCAGCATATCCTTTCTGAGGACCGTTGACCAGAACTGGATGGAGTTCTCCAGATGGGGCCTTACCAGGGTTTTATAAAGTGGCAGAATTATAGTTTTATCCCTGTAGTATATCCCTTTTTTATGCATTCTAATATTCTACCTGCTTTGGTAGCTGCAGCTTGACATAGCATGCTATTGCTCAGTCTCTCATCTACTATGACCCCCAGATCCTTCTCCATTCTTGATTCCCCGAGATTCTTCCCCTAGTGATTACTTTGCATTTATGTTTTTTTGCCCCAAGTGCATTACTTTACTTTAAACCTCATTTGCCATTTGTCTGAGTGTTTACTCTTTTTAAATCATAATGACATCAGAAACTACCCCAATGACCCTGATCAAAAGTTTATATACCCCAGTTCTTAATACTGTGTATTGCCCCCTTTAACATCAATGAGATCTTGAAGTCTTTTGTGGTATTTGTGGATGAGGCTCTTTATCATCTCAGATAGTAAAGCTGACCATTCTACTTGGCCTAGTGTTTTGGATCATTGTCATGTTGGAATGTCCAAGTACGTCCCACGCGCAGCTTCCTGGCTGATGAATGTAAATGTTCCTCCAGTATTTTATGATAACATACTGCATTCATCTTGCTATCAATTTTGACCAAATTTCCTGTGCCTTTATAGCTCACACATCCCCAAAACATTAGCGATCCACCTCTGTGTTTCACAGGCCTTGTTGACTCGTCTCCAAATGTAGCGTTTATGGTTGTGGCCAAAAAGCTTAATATTGGTCTCATCACTTCAAATGACTTTGTGCCAGAAGGTTTGAGGCTTGTCTCTGTGCTGTTTGGTGTATTGTAAGCGGGATACTTTGTGGAATTTGTGTAGTAATGGCTTTCTTCTGGCAACTCGACCATGCAGCCCATATTTCTTCAAGTGTCTCCTTATTGTACATCTTGAAACAGCCACACCACATGTCTTCAGAGAGTCCTGTATTTCATAGCGTTATTTGTGAGTTTTCCTTTGCATCCCGAACAATTTTCCTGGCATTTGTGGCTGAAATTTTAGTTGGTCTACCTGACCGTGGTTTGGTTTCAACAGAACCCCTAATTTTCCACTTCTTTATTAGAGTGTAAACACTGCTGATTGGCATTCTCAATTCCTTGGATATCTTTTTTATATCCCTTTCCTGTTTAATACAGTTCAACTACCTTTTCCCGCAGATCCTGGCAATTCTTTTGCTTTCCCTATGACTCAGAAGACAGAAACTGGATGAAAGATGCAAGGGGGTCTGTCAGGAGTCCAAAAACTCATTGACCTTTTATACACACACACTAATTACAAACAGATCACAGGTGAGGATGGTTACCTTTAATAGCCATTCAAACCCCTTTTGTGTCAACTTGTGTGCATGTTATCAGGCCAAAATCACCAGGGTATGTAAACTTTTGATCAGGGTCATTTGGGTGTCATTCTGTTGTCATTATGATTTAAAAAGAGTAAACACAGTTGATTGATAATAAATGTCTTCAGCCAAACACTAACCATGAGTCAAAGAAATGCTTTTGTGTTATTCATATTGTCTGAAAAATGGCCAAGAAATCATAATTTCTGTCGGGGTATGTAAACTTATGAGCACAACTGTATCTCCTTTGAAGAAGGATGTCTTTTGCGTGAGGCACTTGACAAATTTATCAAAGGTGCCACAGTAGGGAAGGTTCTCCTTCCACAGTGGAAAATTTCAGACCCTCCTCAGGAGTCTATCTTTTAAAAATGCAGAGCACCTATTCGTGCTAATCAGGCTTCCACTTCAAAACTTACTTTCAGACCTTCCTTTTTAGCATAAGAGTTGGCCCACAAAGCCCACCATGTCCTCCCAATTAAGGGGCCCCTCTCTCTTAAGAGTGAGAAAACATCTTACAAACCATTTATCATTTTCCTTCCACTTCACAATTTTATGCCACTTTGTGTTGGTCTATCACATAAAATCCCAAGAAAATACATTTACGTTTTTGGTTGCAGCGTGACAAAATGTGGAAAATTTCAAGAGGTATGAATACTTTTCAAGGCACTGTAGAATCCTTCAACAAATACCTTTCAGTTCCAAAATGTTAAATTGAATCTGCAAAGATAGCTACTGCCTTTCTGGGACAATAAGTATACTTGGCATCTGTAGCCATTGCTCCCTATCTGCATATTGCCATTTATCCACTTCATCAGGTGGATAATATCCTATCCCTTACGTTATGCAGTAGGAAAAATATCATAGTTTGTTACACTGCCTTTTTGCAGACATTTCCTTGCAGCAATCCTTCCCCGTTCTGGTCACAGGTTATCTAGATGACCTTCTCTTGAAGGAGAAGTTGTATTGTATACAGTTTGTGTATGGTGCTGTAGTGAAGTTGGCCTGGATGTCTGTTGCTTTATGTGATTAAGGCTGGGTTCACACTATTGCGAATTGGATGTGGATTTTCTCTGCATCCAATTCGCATGTCAGGTGATTGTGACCGGCTCTCCATGGAGCCAATTCACACATCTCCGGAGCAAGTTGCATAAGAGTCCTGTGCGTCTTCTGGTCCGAATTAAGCTAAAAATGTAGACTGAAATTGGACCTGAAACGGTGATCAGGGACGCACCGGACCCCTGCTGTGAGCCGCTCCGTGCGGCAGTGTGAACCGTGCCTAAAGGTCACTATAAATAGGTGTGATGTTGAAGATCCTGGTTTTACTTCTACTGGAGGACCTTTTCCTTCCAGAGAAGAAACTCATTTCTCCCAGAGACCATGCTCGGCAACTGAAGTCAAAGATGCATCGGTTTGGTAAGATTCTCCACTGGTGTAATAGGCTTCATGGTAGCCTCCTTAAAGGCTGTTCCAGTCACCCAATTTGAGACCCCTCCAACACAGCATCTTGTTGATCTGAAACTTCTCTTGACCTAACCATGTTCTTGTCCAGCAAAACACAGGATTCCCTAGATTTCTGTCTCTCCAGCCCAGCCTTAAAAGTTAGGAAATCTTTCCTTCCTCATCAATGAAAAGTGATAACAAAGGCCAGTCTTTCAGGCTTGGGAGCAGTATTCCAGTCCCTCATGGTCCAGGGAAAGTAGTCAACCATGAAAGCTAATCTCCCCATCAACATCCTAGTGCATAGAGCAATAAGGATGGCTCTATAACACAAGACCCTTTTCTGCAAGGACACCCTATTGGGGTTTAATCAGACAATGCCACAGCTGTGGCCTACATCAACCACCAAGGGGGCACCAGATGTCATGCAGCTTTTAAGGAAGCAAGCCATATAATCACATGGATGGAGACTCACTTTTCAGGCATCTCTGATGTCCACAGTCAAAGATTGGACAGCTGGAAGGCAGGTTGTCTCATTCGACATCGCCTGGGCCCTCCGCCTCAGTGTCTTCAGCCTAATATGTCAGAGATGAGGTATCTCAGATGTGGATTTCCTGGCCTCCAGATTTAAAAATAAGCTACCTCTGTTTGTGGTCAGGAAAAAGGAACCTCTAGAACTGGCATTTGATGCCTTGATAATGCTCTGGTCTCAGTTCAGGCCAATCTATGCCTTCTCACCAGTGTGAATTCTACCTTGCTTGCTCCACAAAAGAAGAATCTGGTGATTCACACCAAACTGGACCAGAAGAACCTGCTGCACAGATCTGCTCTGACTAGGAGACAAGCCATGGCCTCTCCCCGACAGAACAGATATGTTGTCTCAATGCTCTCGATTCCATCCTCCTCCACAGTCACAAAATTTAATGGTATGGTATTGGTGCTGAAGTCCAGGTCTTAAGAGACAGAGGGGTCTCTAAGTTTGTCATTTCTACCTTGCTAAAAGCAAGAAAAGCCACTTCTGGAAAGATCTGTTTATTGAACTCAGTACAAATATCCCCCAAATGACCCCTTTTTGGAAAGTAGACAGCCCAAGTTATTTAGTAAGAGGCATGGTGAATTTTTTGAAGTTGTAATTTTTTCCCACAATTCTTTGCAAAATGAAGATTTTATTTCCCCAAAATTGTCATCTATTAACAGGTTATTTCTCACACCCAGCATATGCATACCACAAATTACACCCCAAAACACATTCTGCTACTCCTCCGGAGTATGGCGATATCACATGTCTGAGACTTTTTTCACAGCCTGGCCACATACAGAGGCCCAACATGCAGGGAGTACTGTCAGGTATTCTAGGGACATAAATGACACATCTAATGTCATGACGACCTATCACATTTTTGAAGGCCCTGGAGCACAAGGACAATGGAATTGCCCACAAAATGACCCCATTTTGGAAAGCAAACACCCCAACATATAATCTATGAGGCATAATGAGTCTTTTGAACATGTCATTTTTTTGCAGTCCTTTTTGGCAAATGTGGGAAAAAAAATTAAAACACATTTTTTTTTACAAAAAGTTGTCCATTTATATGATATTCCCAACACATAGCATGTACGTAGCAAAAATGACACCCCATAATACATTCTACTACTCTCCCTGAGTATGGCGATACCACGTGTGTATGACTTTTACACAGCCTGGCCACATACAGAGGCCCAATATTGAACTAGCACCTTCAGGCGTTCTACGAGCATAAATTACACATCTCATTTCTCAACCACCTATTACACTTTTGAAGGTCCTGGAGCACCAGGACAATGGAATTGCCCTCAAAATGACCCCATTTTGGACCCACAAAATGACCCCATTTTGGAAAGCAAACACCCCAACATATAATCTATGAGGCACAATGAGTCTTTTGAACATGTCATTTTTTTCCAGTAGTTTTTGGAAAATGTGGGGAAAAAATTAAAACACTTTTCTTTTTTTTTTACAAAAAGTTGTCCATTTATATGCCTGCGATGTTAATTTGGGGGATCGTTTTTTTCTATCCTGTCAACATTAGTTGAACGTGATTTAACTATGCTGAAGGATAAGGTGGATTCATCATTTCGCTTCCCTAGAGACAACCTTACAGCACAGGAAAGGGCTGCTATTAAACTCCTTAAATCCCGTCGGGATATAGTTATTAGAGAGGCTGATAAGGGGGGAGCTGTTGTTATTTTGGATTCAGAGCAATACAAGGCTGAGGCTCTGCGCCAACTTAATGACACCTCTACATATCGTATTTTATCTAGCAATCCCACCTCTGACTTTAAAAGGCGACTTTGTTCCCTCATTGATACTGAATTGGATATGGGGGTCCTTTCATCCAAAATGGCTGAGTATCTTCTGGTGAGCAGCCCTGTTGTCCCAGTCTTTCATCATTTACCTAAAATACACAAAACACCTGCCTTGGGGCGACCTATTGTCGCTGGTATAGGCTCCTTGAAAGACTGGGACAATGGGTGGATCAACATTTGCAGCCACTAGTTATCAGGTTACCGGGATACATCAAGGATACTACTACTGTTTTACATAACATTCAACATGTCAAATGGATTGAGGATTATACTTGGATTATCATGGAGGTCCAGTCCTTGTATTCCTGCATCCCCCATCACTTGGCATTGGAAGCACTTAGGTTCCATTTAGAACATTACAGCAATTATGGTATGGAACTCAAAGAATTTATTATCCTCAGTACAGAATTTTTGCTTAAACACAATTTTTTCATGTTTGACAACACTTATTATCTGCAGTGCACGGGTGCTTCGATGGGAGCTAGGTTCTCTTTTTCCTTAGCCAACCTTTATATGGGCTGGTCCGAGGAGAGAACCTTATTCTCATCGAATAACCCATACATCAGCAGGATCGTCTGGTTTGGTCACTATATAGACGACCTGCTGTTTGTGTGGAGGGGTTCACAAACTGATATTGTCGGATTTGTCAGTTTTGTTAATGATAATTCTCTGAATCTGATTTTCAGTTTTGAGACTAATAAATATAGTATTAATTTTTTAGACATCACACTATCAGGCCATACTAGCTCTAACACTGTTTCCACCCGGACTTACCGTAAGACCTGTGCGGGCAACTCACTTCTATTGGCTAACAGTTGCCATCCCCCCCATACGATTAGATCGGTACCTGTGGGGGAATTCATTAGGACCAAATGCAATTGTTCTAGCTTAGAGTCCTTCAAGGAGGAAGTTGAAGTGGTTACTTCCAGACTACATGCACGGGGATACAGCAATAGGTGCATAGAGAGGGCTAAAAAATATAGCCGTTAAGAGAGAGAGAAATACTCTCATTAACAAATCCTGTAAACACAGAATTAGAGTTAGAGAGAGAAAGAATAGCCCTATCACCTTTGTTACTGTATACTCACATGAATACAATCAGGTCATTGATATTATCCGTAGGCATTTTCCTGTTCTATCAACAGACAAAGACCTTGATGCAACTATTAAGAATGGCTGTAGGTTTTCTAGCAGACGTGCTGCCACTTTGGGTAGTCTTCTTTCCCCAGCCTCTTTTCATCCACTTCATTTAATAGAACTTGGTTACACATGACCGGTTCTTATGCCTGTGGCTTAAACACCTGCAGATTTTGTCATAGACACTCTAAAAAAATCCCCATGTGGTTCATTCTTGCTCCGCAACAGAATATTTCAGATACGTGATCACATCAATTGCGGTTCACAACAGGTGGTCTATGCTATAGAATGTACCACTTGCAAATTACAATATGTCGGATGTACAATAAGGCCTTTGAGGACGCGCATTGGAGAACATTATCATGGTGCACTGCGCGAGTCTGAAAAAGGCCTTTCTAACGTGTCTAAACACTTTAACCACTTCCCGACCGCCGTATGAAAATGACGGCCGGGAAGTGGCTTAGTTATCCTGACTGGACGTCATATGATGTCCTCAGGATAACAAGCCGCTGCGCGCCCGGGGGGGGCGCGCATCGTGGCGATCGGTGGTGTGGGAGGTCAGTCTGACCCCCCGCAATACCGATCTCGGTAAAGCGCTTCTAACCGAAGCACTTTACCATGTGATCAGCCGTGACCAATCACGGCTGGTCACAGTGTAACACAGGAAAGCCGTTTATCGGCTTTCCTGTACTCAGGTCTGCAGACCTGATGAGTGGAGAGCCGATCGGCTGCATCCCTGACAGGGAGGGTTTGTGCTGATGATTTATCAGCACAGCCCTCCCTCGGATTGCCACCCTAGACCACCAGGGAGTCTGCCCAGGGACCACCAGGAATGTGCCCACCCAGGACCACCAGGGAGCCGACCAGGGAGCCAATCTGGACCACCAGGGAGACCCCCCTAGACCACCAGGTAAGTGACATAGTGCCCAGTGTGGATGGCACACAGTGCCACCTTCAGATGCCACCCTAGACCACCAGGGAATGAGCCCCTATCAGTGTATATGCCCACCAGTGCCCCTATCAGTGCCCCTATCAATGCATACCAGTGCCACATATCAGTGCCCACCATTGCCACCTACCAGTGCCCACCTATCAGTGCCACCTATCAGTGCCCAGTGCCGCCTATGAGTGCCAATCAGTGCTGTCTATTAGTGCCCATCAGTGCCGCTTAGCAGTGTCCGTCAGTGCTGCATATCAGTGCCCATCAGTGCTGTATATCAGTGCCACCTCACAGTACCCGTCAGTGCTGCTTATCAGTGCCGCCTAACAGTGCTCATCATTGCTGCATATAAGTGCCTCATCATCAGTGCCACCTCATCAGTGCCAATCAGTACTGCCACATCAGTGCCCGGCAGTGTAGTTTCATCAGTGCCCACCAGTGATGGAGAAAATTTACTTATTTACAAAGTTTTGTGACAAAAATAGAGAATTTTTTATTTATTTTTTTTCAAAATTTTCGGTCTTTTTATATTTGTAGCGCAAAAAATAAAAACCGCAGGGGTGATCAAATACCACCAAAAGAAAGCTCTATTTGTGGGAACAAAATGATAAAAAACCTGTTTGGGTGCAGCATTGCATGACCGCGCAATTGTCATTCGAAGCGCAACAGCACTGAAAACTGAAAATTGGTCTGGTAGTAAAGTGTCCTAAGTGCCCCGTATTGAAGTGGTTAAACACATCCATGCAGGTAACATGTTATCTTTTACATTTTATGGGCTGGAGAGGATTAAGAGACCCCTTAGTGGTGGGAATACCCACCACAAATTATTAGAATGTGAGATGTGGTGGATATATAATCTCTGTACTAGAATTCCACAAGGCATGAACTTTCGATATGATGTAGATCTTTTCCTTCGTTAAACTTGCAACATTTGTGTTTTTATTTATTTATTTTTTTTTTTGTGTTTTCATGTGTTACATTTCCATTTCAGAGTTCATTGATTACTGGGAGTCTGTGTTAATTAATTACATTCATGTGACATTCTACTCCCAGTTCCTATTAGCCAATTTCTTTTTTTAATTGGTGGGAGACTCCTCCCTTATTTCGCACCTTTGTTTTTTGTATATAAGTGTGTTATATGTTATTGTTGAACATTCTGTGAACAAGGCCACAAGCCGAAACGCATCTGCGTGTTCTGTTTTTATGGGTATGGAATAAAGCATTTTTGGACATCGTATCTTCAGTGTGCTGGCTCATTCGTTGTATCCCATATTGTCTGTTGGATAAAGAGGAACATCCGGAGCCAGAGCACCTGATTCAGGTGTGCATCAGCTTACACTGATTCATGAGTGTTCCTGGTGTTCTGAGCCGTGCACCTTTTGCTGCTTGCATGGTGAATTTTTTGAAGTTGTAATTTTTTCCCACAATTCTTTACAAAAATAGGATTTTTTGACTTACCGTAAAATCCTGTTCTCTGAGTTCACTGACAGACGCAGCCTTCTCATTGACAAGTGGGGTTTATGCACATCCTACTAGGAGTAGACTAGGAAAAAAAGCAAACTGACCCCTCCCAGGGGGCCGTCCTCACTCCAGCATATAACCCCCCAGCTCTGCTAGCGTATCAGTTCGTAACAAGCCATACAAACGCAACATAGAGGGGTGGGTG
>BLSH010139262.1:1201582-1223637 GCA_018402905.1 Glandirana rugosa
AACATGACTGTCTTCCCGGCGTTTTCCCAGACCGATGGAGCAGTCGATGACAAAGGACAACCTAGTCTGTCTGTCACTGTCTGAAAGCCCAGGAAGTGCTAACTGCCCTGGTGGAATGAGCCGTGACCGGGAAAGGGGGTTCTTGGCCCCGAACCGTATACGCATGGGTCACTGTCTGTCTGATCCAACAGGAAACAGTAGCTGACGAGGTAGCCAGACCCTTTTGCGGCCCTTCTGTCAGTACAAACAATGCCTCAGACTTCTGAAAAGAAGCTGTAGCCATCAAATACACCCGCAAGGCCCTCACGACATCCAAAGAATGTAAAGCAATCTCCTTGGGATGTGATGGGTGTGGACACAATGAAGGAAGGACAATGTCCTCATTAATGTGAAAAGAGGAAACCACCTTTGGTAGGAATGAAGGAGAAGGGCACAGCACTGCCTTATCCTTATGAAGGACCAAGTAGGGAGGCTTACATGACAAAGCCGCCAACTCAGACACCCGCCTAGCAGATGTGATGGCCTCCAAAAAGGCCACCTTTTGTGACAACAATTGTAAGGGAATATCCCTGATCTTCTCGTATGGCGGTTTCTGCAGTACAGAAAGCACTAAATTTAGATCCCACGGCGCCAAAGGCGACCGTACCTGAGGAGCCACATGGCATACACCCTGTACAAATGTACGTATCAAAGAATGCGTCACTAAAGGACGTTGAAAAAGAATCACCAGAGCCGAAATCTGACTCTTGAGTGTACTCAAAGCCAATTAATTATGCAGGCCTTGCTGCAAGAAGGCAAGCACCCGAGATACAGCGAAAGAGCGGGGGTTCCTACCCCCCCCCCCCCCCCCATCAGGCGATATAAGCCTTCCAGGTGCGATGATATATCTTGCACAAAGTACACTTACGCGCCTTAAGCATGGTAGGGATTACGGAGTCAGAGACACCCCTATCCCTCAGCACCTGGGACTCAATAGCCAAGCCGTCAAAGCCAGCGAGGGTAAAGCAGGGTGCAGGATGGGTCCCTGCGACAGCAGATCTCCACGAAACGGGAGCCGCCAGGGAACGTCCATTACCATCCGCACCATGTCGGCGTACCAAGGGTGCCGAGGCCAATCCAGAGCCACCAGGATTGTCGAGAGTCCTTCCGCTTCTATCCTGCGCAGGAGCCGTGGTAGAAGCTTGAGAGGAGGAAAGGCGTACAGAAGCCTGTACCGGGACCAAGGTGCGACTAGTGCGTCCGTGGCGGCCGCCAACGGATCCCTTGTCCTGCACACAAAGGTCTGCACCTTGTGATTGAACCTGGACGCCATTAGGTCCACGTCTGGTGTGCCCCACCTGTGGCAAATCTGGCAGAACACCTCTGTATGTAGGGACCATTCCCCCTGATCCAGCGTCTGGCGACTGAGAAAGTCCGCCTGCCAGTTGTCTATGCCCAGAATGTAAATGGCGGAGATTGCCGGCACGTGAAGTTCTGCCCATCTCAGAATGTGAGCCGCTTCCACAGCTGCCGTGCTCCTTGTTCCACCCTGATGGTTCACGTACGCCACCACCGTGGCGTTGTCCAACTGAACCCGAACCAGGAGGCTGTCCAGTGGGAGAGACAAAGCCTGATCGCCCTCGGCTCCAGCACATTTATCGGGAGGCGAGACTCCTGCGTCGACCAACGGCCCTGAGCAGACAGCTGCCCCAGGACCCCTCCCCAGCCCGATAGGCTGGCATCCGTCGTGACTATCGACCAATTCAGGGGGAGAAATGACTTCCCCAACGTCAAGGCCGGGGCCCGAAGCCACCAGGTCAACGACCCCCTGGTCTGATAATCCAATCTGATCAGCTGGTCCAGGGACAACGGAGACTTGTCCCGCCGTAACAGGATCGCTCACTGCAGGAGCCGAGTGGGACTCTGGGCGTAAGGTATCGCCTTGAAGGCCGAGACCATGAGCCCCAACACCCGCATACAGAACCGTAAGGAGGACCACTGGCGTGACAGCAGAGTTCGCACCGCTGCTTGTAATGTCAGCAGCTTGGCCGGAGGTAAGAACACCCTCGCCTGCTCTGAGTCCAATATTAGACCCAGATATTCCAGTCGACAGGACGGGGCCAACGTCGCCTTCTGCAGGTTGATCAGCCAGCCGAAGTCTCTCAATGAGGTCACGGTGATAGCAACATTCTCCTCCAGGGCCGAGACAGACTCCGCTCACAGGAGTACGTCGTCGAGGTATGCCACCACAGCAATGCCTCTCTGCCTCAATAGGGCCAGCACCGGAGCCAACAGCTTGGTGAAGACCCGAGGAGCCGAGGCCAGACCAAAAGGAAGTGCCACAAATTGGTAATGGAGGTCTCCTACCGCAAAGCGCAGGAAGCGCTGATGCCGGAGATAAATGGGAACATGCAGATACGCGTCCCTGATATCCAGAGACGCCATGAAGGCCACGACCGAGCAGACAGATTCCATCCTGAATTTCCGCGCTTTCACCAAGTGATTTAGTGCTTTTTAGGTCCAGAACTGGCCTGACCCCACCCTTTTTCAGCACCACAAAAAGGTTTGAATAGAAGCCGCAAAACCTTTCCAACTGAGGTACCGGCACAATCACCCCTTGTTCGGACAGCGTCTGAACAGCCCCTAAGAGAGCTTCTCGACGCCCCTGTGGGAGTCTCAAGTTCGATGGGAGAACCTGTCTGGGGGTAGAGTGCTGAACTCTATCCTGTACCCGGAAGACACCACTTCCCACACCCACTGGTTGGAAATGCGAGCAGTCCACCTGTCTGCGAACCCCAGAAGTCGTCCCCCCACCCGAGAATCAGGCGGGGGCAACCCATCATGCGGAAGAGGACTTATCCTCCATCTTTTCAGGCTTGCGCTGCCAGGGTCGCTTACCGGACCGGATTGGAGGCAGACTTGCCGGGCCTTGGGCCCTTGCCCGCTGAACCGGGCGCACGAAAAAGACGCTTCTGTCCCGATGATAAGGGACCCTGCTTACGGCGGAAGTCCCGCCGCCTGGGTTCTGAGAGAAAGGTACTCTTCCCCCCGGTGAAATCCTTAATGATTTCATCCAATTGCGCCCCGAAAAGCCGACCACCCTGAAAGGGAACGTCCGTGAGGCCCTTTTTGGATGCGTGGTCACCCGACCAGTATCGCAACCACAGCACCCGTCTGATAATGACTGCAAAAACAGACATCTTCGACAGCATGGGGAGCAGGTCCAAGGCTGCGTCACACAGGTACCGGAGACCCTGTATCAGATGGTCAGCCCGCTGCAAAACCTCAGGTGAAAACCCGCAGCCCAACTCATTGTGCAATTCAGTCGCATATTCCGTAAGCAACTGTGCCACCATGGCCGATGCCAGAGCTGGTCGCATGGCCACCCCCGCCAACAAGAACAGTGTCTTGGATACTGCCTCCGTCTGCCTATCGGCCGGATGCTTAAAAGAGGGAGACCCTTCCAAGTGAATGGTCGTCGCCTTATTCAGGCGAGCCACCGGAGGGTCCACTGTGGGGGATGCCCACTTCTGCAAAAAACTGTCCTCAAAGGGATAGCGCACAGAGAAACGTTTGGGCAATGAAATGGAATTCTACGGATGCTGCCATTCCTTATAGACAAGCTGGTCAAAAAATTGGTCTTAAGGATATGCCCTAGAGGTCCGTGACGGCTTAAAGGACCCACAAATGAGCAAACAGTGTAACCAGGCAGTGGGAAAAGCAAATAGAATTCTGGGATGTATCAGTAGAGGGATCACCAGCAGGAGGAAGGAGGTTCTGATTCCTCTATACAGATCTTTAGTGAGACCTCACTTAGAATACTGTGTCCAGTTCTGAAGACCACGCTTACAAAGAGATATTGATAAAATAGAACGAGTTCAGAGACGGGTAACAAAAATGGTGAAAGGTCTGGGGGATAAAACATATCAAGAGCGACTTCAGGAACTTAATATGTACAGTCTGGAGGAAAGAAGGGAGAGGGGAGACATGATTGAAACCTTTAAATACATCAAGGGGGTGAATAAGGTTCAGGAGGGCAGTCTTTTCAATATGAAACCAAAATCAAGAACACGGGGACATGACCTCAAACTATATGGGGGGGAGGAAGTTCAAAACTAATCTTAGAAAGTATTATTTTACTGAAATGGTGGTTGATGATTGGAATAAACTACCAACAGAGGTTGTGAGACAGTCAACAGTAAATGGCTTCAAACATGCTTGGGATAAACATAAATCTATAGTCCGACAACAAGGTTAATGTAAAAAAATAAATAAATAAATAAAATAAAAAGGGGCAGACTCAATGGACTACTCAGTCTTTTTTCTGCCGTCACGTTTCTATGTTTCTACAAACGTAGGCAGTCTCCTGCGACTTCCCGGCCTGGTCCAGCCGCAAAGACGCACGGATATCTGAGATCAGGGAGGCCACCAGCGCCTGTTTGCGCGCCACCGAGGCCCCCTAGTCTTCCTCACTGTCCGAAGGCTCCAGTTCACCATCTGCTCCACGGGGGTCCCTGTGACCACCGAGGCCCCTTCCGGTTCCGAATCCTCCCCTGACGACGGGGGGGTTGGACGCTTTTTTAGACACCCCCTTAACATGGCTCGGTACCCCCCGGGAAAAAAACTCCCCCAATATGGAAGTTAATTGATCCAGGGGAACCAGAGGGCCCACGGATCCCTCCGGAGAAGAACCCACAGGTTCAGCCGCCATTGTGCCACTGGAAACACTTGCTAGGCCTATAGGCCAAGACACCCCCACTATGCAGCCCCACCACTGCCCCACAGACCAACTGGGTAAATGCCCAGGAGGACTGTGCCCACCCCCACCGACACCCCAGGGAGAGCCAGCTATACTTGCTGTTTTTGCCCTTCAAGCGCTGCGTCCCAGTAGGAGTGCTGACCGCCCTGCCTTGTGCCGTCGCTGCCGCTGTGCTTGCACCGCTGTCCAGAGGAAAAGAGGAAGAAACGGCGCCAACACGCACATTTTCTTCAAGCAGGCACACCAAACATGGCCGCCGAGCAGTCACCAGAGGCCGAACGTACTCCACACAGGCCGCGACTATGGCAAAATGGCCGCCGAGCATCCTAAAGATCTGAGCAGCCAAAACAGCCCACAAAATGGCTACGGCAAAATGGTGGCGATCCGCCGCAAAATGGCGGTTCTTGGTGCTGGGGTGCGATGCGGAAAGGAGGGGGTGGGGGGGCGGAAGGACAGGAAAGCCAAAAAGGGAACCTGTAACCCCGAACCCTCCACCGGACGGCAATAGTAACGCTAAGTGCCCTGTCCCCCCCCTCCGCGCCCCTGGAGGGGGGGAGAGGGGGATCACTCACCAATCCGACGGGCGCAGCGGGTAGCCACCCGGTAGCAGACCTTCCTCCCATCACATGGAGGAGGGATGCTGCAGGCCAAGTGCCCCTGGACGTGAGCGCAGCCCGGTCACTCAGACGCAAGTGGGGTTCACCCATTGGCCCCCTGCACGGAACAGGTACAATGCGGCGGACCCCGCTAAAGCTAAGGGTAGCTCGCATCGGTCAGCCGTGCTGGGGATATTACAGGATTCGAGATATCCTCTATGCCCCAGCCGGCTACTTGATAGCAGTCTTCATCAGATAGCTTAAGAAAGCAAAAAGAAGAAAAAAATGGGGAACCAGCAGGGAACCAGGTCTAACTCCTTGCACTAGCCATAAAAAAACTGATACGCTAGCAGAGCTGGGGGGTTATATGCTGGAGTGAGGACGGCCCCCTGGGAGGGGTCAGATTGCTTTTTTTATTTTTTGCCTAGTCTACTCCTAGTAGGATGTGCATAAACCCCACTTGTCAATGAGAAGGCTGCGTCTGTCAGTGAACGTAAGAGAAATGAAGATTTTATTTCCCCAAAATTGTCATATATTAACAGGTTATTTCTCACACCCAGCATATGCATACCACAAATTACACCCCAAAACACATTCTGCTACTCCTCCTGAGTATGGCAATATAACGTCTGAGACTTTTTCACAGCCTGACCGCATACAGAGGCCCAACATGCAGGGAGTGCTGTCAGGTTTTCTAGGGATATAAATGACACATCTAATGTCATGACGACCTATCACATTTTTGAAGGCCCTGGAGCACAAGGACAATGGAATTGCCCACAAAATGACCCCATTTTGGAAAGAAAACACCCCAACATATTATCTGAGGCATAATGAGTCTTTTGAACATGTCATTTTTTTGCAGTCGTTTTTGGAAAATGTCGGAAAAAAATGAAAATACATTTTTTTTTTACTAAAAGTTGCCCATTTATATGATATTTCCAACACATAGCATGTACATAGCAAAAATGACACCCCAAAATACATTCTACTACTCTCCCTGAGTATGGCGATACCACGTGTGTATGACTTTTACACAGCCTGGCCACGTACAGAGGCCCAACATTGAACTAGCACCTTCAGGCGTTCTATGAGCATAAATTACACATCTCATTTCTCAACCACCTATTACACTTTTGAAGGTCCTGGAGCACCAGGACAATGGAATTGCCCACAAAATGACCCCATTTTGGAAAGCAAGCACCCCAACATATAATCTATGAGGCATAATGAGTCTTTTGAACATGTCATTTTTTTTCCAGTAGTTTTTGGAAAATGTGGGGAAAAAAATGAAAACACATTTTTTTTGTTACAAAAAGTTGTCCATTTATATGATATTTCCAACACATAGCATGTACGTAGCAAAAATGACACCCTAAAATACATTGTACTACTCTCCCTGAAATATGGCGATACCACATGTGCGAGACTTTTACAGGTGACGCTTACTGATAGGCGATGACGGTCTCTGACAGGTGATTGGCGATGGTCACTGATGGGTGACTGGTGGAGGTCACTGATGGGTGATGGGTGTCTGGCGGTGGTCACTGATGGGTGACGGGTGTCTGATGATGGTCACCGATGGGTGACGGGTGACTGGCGGTGGTCACTGATGGGTGACTGGCGGTGGTCACTGATTGGTCCCGGGTGTCTGGCAGTGGTCACTGATGGGTGCCGGGTGTCTGGCGGTAGTCACTGATGGGTGCTGGGTGTCTGGCGGTGGTCACTGATGGGTGCTGGGTGTCTGGCGGTGGTCACTGATGGGTGACGGGTGTCTGATGATGGTCACTGATGGGTGACGGGTGACTGGCAGTGGTCACTGATGGGTGACTGGCGGTGGTCACTGATTGGTCCTGGGTGTCTGGCGGTGGTCACTGATGGGTGCCGGGTGTCTGGCGGTAGTCACTGATGGGTGCTGGGTGTCTGGCGGTGGTCACTGATGGGTGCTGGGTGTCTGGCGGTGGTCACTGATGGGTGACGGGTGACTGGCGGTGGTCACTGATGGGTGACTGGCGGTAGTCACTGATGGGTGACTGGTGTCTGGTGGTGGTCACTGATGGGTGACTGGCAGTGGTCAACGATGGGTGACAGGCCACGGGTAACTGGCAGTGGTTACTGATGGGTGACAGGCCAAGGTCAGTGATGGGTGACAGACCACGGTCAGTGATGGGTGACAGGCCATGGTCACTGATGTGTGACGGTTGACACGCCACGGTCACTGATGGGTGACGGGTGACACACCACGGTCACTGATGGGTGACAGGTGACATGCCACGGTCACTGATGGGTGACAGGTGACATGCCACGGTCACTGATGGGTGACTGGTGACACGCCACGGTCACTGATGGGTGACAGGTGACATGCCACGATCACTGATGAGTGACGGGTGACAGTTGCACTTTATGATGACAGGTGCACTTTATGGGGGCAGATGGGGTTACTGTTGGGTGACAGGAACATTGGGGGGGCAGGGGGGGAAGTGATAGGTGTGTTTGGTGCTGTACAGATCAGTAACTCACTGATCCTAGCTTTCTCTCCTCGCACTGGAAACTGTGCGTTACCTCTCTGTTTACATTTACATGTGATCTGCTGTGAGTAGATCACAGCCGATCATAAGGTAACAGCCACCGGCCGGCGGCTGTTACCAGTGTCGGTGACAAGCAGTGTTCCCTGGGAACACGCCGCCACCGACGCGCAGCATGCTCCCAATCGCGCGCATGCGCTGTGCTAATGGGGGCAGTAGCATTTGTTATCGGCCATGACCAATGGTTGTTCACCCCGTCTGTGACACGGTGTGTCCCGGGGACACGCCACCACCAACAGAGCCGGGATGCGCGTGCCCGATCGCGCGCAATCATGGCTTAAAGAGGTGACGACCTATGACGTCCACCCAGAGCAATAGCCGTTCCGCCCCGCCGTCATTTGACGGCGTTGCGGACGGCAAGTGGTTAAAGCACCCTGTACTTCCTTGGGACCTCCACTTGGTTCTCGTTGCCCTGCAGAAACCATCCTTTGAATCCATCAGGGATATCCCCTTAGATGACCCCTCTTGCAACGTGGGCTTTTTGCTTGCTATAATGTCAGTCAGATGTGTCTCTGAACTGGTGGTTCTCTCTTGTGAGGAGCTGCTCCTTATTTTTTACAAAGACAAGGTAGTCTTATGCCCAAGATCATCTTGTCTACCTAAGGCAGTGGTTCTCAACTCCTGTCCTCAGGACCCACCAACAGGCCAGATTTTAAGTATTATCTTGGGGAGATGCAGACTAGAACACTGAAATCACTGAGCAGCAAATGATATCATCTGTGATGTATTTCAGTTATCCTGAAAACCTGGCCTGTTAGTGGGTCCCGAGGACAGGATTTGAGAATCACTGACCTAAGGTATCAGGCTTCCACCAAAATGAGGACCTAGTTCTTCTATCTTTGTGCTCTTCTCCAAAACACCCAAAGGAAATCGATCTTTATTGTTTGGATGTAGTCAGAGCCTTCATAGTCTACGTCTAAGCAACATCAGGAAGGATGACACCTGCTCTTTTCACCACTTCCTTTATACTCTCCCAAAAGAAATATAGCCTCTCCAATCAGGGACAAAATGAGACTATACAGTACATTGCAAGTTCAAAGCTATGCCAAGCTTACTTTCACTAAAATGTTTAAGCCATTGCTTCAAAATGTATAACTTCACTGGTTTTCACTTGATTGGGTATTGATTCTAAAAATGTGCATGACAGGCTAATTTTACTTCAACCTAAGAAAAAAAGGCCTCTTGCACATGGACATAATAATTTTCTAATGTTTTATATGCAGGATTTTGCTAGCAGAAAGAGCCCGAGTAACAAAAATGTTTTGTTAAGTTATGTTCTGTAATGACCTCATGTATACAAGCATACAGCCATGTAAACGTATGCACATGTGGAAAATTCTTCTTTATCCACTTCAATTTCCCAGTTTTCCAATTTTAAACATATATGCTTAGAGTATAACTGAAGGCAAAACTTTTTTTTTTTTAGTTTTGGATAGAGTGGAGAGGAATTAGAGCACCTGCCAATTTTTATTGCTGTCTGTGCCCCCGTTAGGGAGATTCACCCTCTCAATTTGTCCTGTTTACCGTTATTGAAAATGAAAGTAAAAGAAAATCCCACATTTCGGGTTGTCCCTAGAAAAGTAATAGAGGGGAAATCTTTCAATGGCGACACTAGTTCTGGTGACCTGGGGGTCCCCAAGAAATTCCTTTAATTTCCAGAGATTTTCTCTCACTTCCGGTTAGGCTATGGCAAAGGAAGTGAAGGGATTTCTCCGCAATGTGACAGAAATGGCGGGAAAAAAAAAATCTTACAAGGCTTATAACCCTCCCTTACTCTATCCAAACTGAAAAAACAACTTTGGCCGCGGAAGAATTAACCTACTTCCTGACCAGGCCATTTTTTGCGATACGGCACTGTGTCGCTTTAACCACTTCAGCCCCGGAAGGATTTCCCATCCTGAATAAAAAACGTGAAAGCAGCTATGCACCACAAGGAGAATCTTGAAACAGTACAAACAGCAAAAAAGTGCAGCGCTAAAGACCAATGATGTTTACAAATAAGTATTAAAACAGTTCATATGTTGAGGAAGAAAGCTGTGTGTGCAGGTTTTAATTATTTTAGGATTCTAGGTGCTAGCACTTAGGCCCATTGGCTGACTGTGCGCTGGTGAGGTATCCATACCCTTTAAAGGTATGCAGCGTAGTTATTGGCATAATAGGGCTTGTTTGTGGCAACTGTTACTATGGATCCTCTATTTAACATACACAACGTGACGACACCCCTAGCTGAAGAAGTCCACGCCCCTTAAGGCCGGACGTAATGCGTACGAGGGGGGAAGAGTCACGCACGTCGTCATTCGCGGTCATCAGTGTGGAGTCCATTCGGTTACCTCCGTTCAATGTTACTGGACTGCATGTTTTGCACTGCCTGTTACGCTCGCACTTGGCCATAAGTGCTTTTTAATGTAAGTGTAATTTTATACGTTCGTAAATAAACAGTTGATACAGTGAGCACTAGATCCTCTCCCTCTCTTTTCATACACGGTCTGGAGTTCCTGGTTGTGGCTGGAAGCCGCTTCTCCCTGCAGCACCAGTGATCATCTGGGATCCTTATCTCAATCGATTCCTGGAGATTGGAGGATGTATGGGAGCTGTATGATCCGAACGGGTCGGATCAGTGAGGTGAGAGGCTCAAAGTGTTAGTGGTGGATGGGACTATCTGCACGACTTGTACACATATCGTGTGTCATACCTGCACTGACCGCACACTGGAATCTATGTCAGCTTTCTTCCTCAACATATGAATTGTTTTAATACTTATTTGTAAACATCATTGGTCTTTAGTGTTGCACTTTTTTGCTGTTTGTACATTACAATTAATGGGCTGTATTTTAGCTCTGTAAAAATAAGCTTGTACTTTTTAAGCTGTAGTTTTTTTTTATTTTTTTTTTAAGACAAATGGTGTTTTCTTTTGGTGGTATTTGATCACCTCTGCGGTTTTTATTTTTTGCGCTATAAATAAAAAAGAGCGACAATTTGGAAAAAACAAACAAATTTTTTTACTTTCTGCTGACACACCCAATAAAAATATGTAAAAAATCAAATTTCTTCATCAGTTTAGGCCAATTTGTATTCTGCTACTTATTTTCGGTAAAATAATTAGCGTATATTGATTGGTTTGCGCAAAAGTTATCGCGTCTACAAACTATGGGATAGATTCAGGGACTTTTTAGGGACATTGCGGTGGCCAAATTGGACACTAAGTGGCACTTTTTGGGGACCAGTAAAATTAGTACAGTGATCAGTGCTAAAAAAAAATGCACTGATCGCTGTATAAATGACACTGGCAGGGATGGGGTTAACGGGGGTCATCAGAGGCTTAACTGTGTTCCCTCAGTGTGTTTACTAACTGTGTGGTGGCTGGACTGACAGGAAGAATACAGAGATCGCTGTTACCGCCCTGCCATAGTATATATGAAGTGGGTGGACTTTAAGTGGTTAAATGACTGAACTCAAGCACGGCTCTGAACACATTGCTGCATTATGGATCTTTACTTACCTTATTGAGACCAAGACCCAAAACTTTCTGGGCCCCAACAGCAAAACAAAACGTTTTTATACTCACACAATAAAAGTATGGGAATACAAAACATGTATTGAAATTCTGTCTGGATGGGCCTGGATCCCACTGTAGGAGGATGAAGGTTTTGGAGGGGGTTTGAGGACTGCAGCAGATTTGGTGGCCCTGTAGGACAAGAAGTTTCTGGAGGCAACTGGGCCATCTGTAGCAGAAGGGGTTTCTCCAGGAGGCTGGGGGGTTTTGCAGGGGACGTGGGGGAGACTGGAAGGCACTATTATGGTGGAGGGTTACCGCGAGATGCTGTTAGACATTATGGAGAGCTTGAGGTTCTGTAGTAAGCTATGGGAGTTGGGGGCACTGCTATTATAGAAGGTTGGGTGGCACTGTGGAGGGTTAGGGGAACCAGCTTTGGTCATTGGCCTGATGGCTGAGAATCACTTCCATGGACAACAATGCACCTGTGTTTGGATTTGTGAACAAAAAAAAAAGCTCCACAGCTGCAAACTTGCCTTTATTTTCACCCACTGCGTAATGCAGTTTTGTTCAAAAGCATTAAAAAAAGAAAATCGTTTGCATATAGTGATTTACATGCATACACATACAAGTAAATACACTTAAATTGAAATACTGGCAGCTAGAAAAGAATGAGGGAGAATTTTCTACATGTATGCACATTTATCCACCTGCACATGTGCATAGGCAAAGTCTTTGCAGAACATAACTTGCGTTTTTTACTCTTATTAGCCTCTGCCAGCAAGATGCTATGTACAAACATCAGTAAAAGATTACATCCATGTGTAAGAGGCTTAAGAATCCCTCTCTCCTTTTGTTATACATTTTATCTCGCTTCCTGCTGTCAGTGCTTACTGCTGAACAAGTTCACTGGGGCCAGTGGTACAAAATGGATGAATCAGGAAGCACTACAGGAAACTCAGCGTTTCTTCTTAACAGATGGGTAGTGACAAGTCACATATTGGAACCAAGAAGAGCAGAACAGATGGATGGTATTTCAAATTTTCCTTTAGAATATAATGAAAAAAATGTTATAATAGTTTAAGTACTGTACTTACTGGATCATAAGTAGATCACAATTTGTGTCACAAACATTCCTATTCTAACCTCTTGCTGTCCACAAATTACATACAGTGGGTAAAATAAGTATCACAATTTTTCTAGGTACATATATTTCTAAAGGTGCTATTGACATGAAAATTTCACCACAAGTCGGTAACTTAAGTTCAGAAATTAAATTATGTGTGATAAAATGGAATGACATAGGGAACACATGAAGAAGAAAGAGAGGTGCAAAAAGGCATGTAAAGCCAAGACACCGGCTGAAATATATTAGTAATTAGAAAGCAATCCTGACCCTTGTCAGTGTAAATTAATATCAGCTAGTTCAGTTCAGTCTCCACTGATTGCCTATAAAATGGTGTCTCATTACCAAAGTAACACACAAGAAACATCTGATGATGGGTAAAAGCTATGAGCTCTGTCAAGACCTTTGCAACCTTGTTGTTGCAAAGCATACTGGTGGCATTGGCTACAGAAGGATTTCTAAACTTCTGAATGTTACAGTGAGGACTGTTGGAGCCATAATCCAGAAGTGGAAAGAACATCATTTCACCATAAACTGGCCACGGCCAGGTGCTCCTCTCAAGATTTCTGACAGAGGAGTAAAAAGAATTAACAGAAGACTTGTACAAGAGCCAAGGACCACTTGTGGGGAGCTTCAGAAATACCTTGACTTAGCAGGTACAATTGTTTCAAAGAAAACAATAAGTAGTGCACTCAACCACCATGGCTTGTATGCACGCTCACCACGCAAGACTTCATTGCTGAAGAAAAAGCATGTTGAAGCTCATTTAAAGTTTGCTGCGCAACATTTCGACATGCCTGTGAAATAATTACTGTAAACCACTGCGCTAAAATAATCAATAAGACAATGAATAGTGTGCAAACAATAATAAATGTTACACCACGTTGCCGCTGCTAATGCAAAAGTCCAGATAAATAACATAAAACTAACAGTTCATAGTTCTTTAGCAGCGCAAAAAATGTGAAACTAAAAATTGCACATGTGAAGTGCTAGTGCAAATGAAGTCCATAAATGTGTAATCTTCAATGCATGAAGTAACTCTAATGGTTAAATCCTCCACCTGTGCCACCACGTGAGAGAAATAATCACACTGAGGCTTACCAGAACACTGAGAGTTAATCAGCACGTCCAGGTAATCAGAATTCCACTAGATCTGTGCATTCCATCCACTGCCCGTCATAACTGCATTCAAGGTGGTCAGCCCAACCTGAGTCCAAAAACTCCTGCTGTCTCCTCAACTCCACCAGTGGTAGTTACTCATGCAGAAGGCAAGCAAAGAAAAACTCCCATAGTGTATCACTTAAAAACTTCAACTTTAATTAAAACTAAAATGCGCTTACATGTATATGGAAGTAATCAAGCATTTGATGTCAAAACATCGGAGTAGTCTTTACCGATCCATGACCGCCACTCAGCTTCACTCCTCCAAGCTGTCACCGTCACCCTCGGATCAGACGTGCTCCGTCTGGGTCGTCGTATGGCCACGCTTTTGACGCATTTCGTCACTACTGACTTGGTCACAAGGGCTGGCCATACGACAATCCATCCCTGCTTAAATATCGGCTATACTCCGCCACTAGGTGGCTGCGGCATCTCATTCTCACTACCATAGTCCGGCCAAATTATCCGTCCTTACCATTAACCCTGTCTCCCCTGGTAGGAATCAGGAGCAAGGCGGTTTAAGAGCAATTCAATTGCGTTAAGCAAATACTAGTATACCTACTATAGTCATTTAGCCTAGTCGCCTGATAAGCCGTACTTTAAAGGCGAATACCAATCATACATTCCCACTAACCAATTAACATATGTAATATTAAGATATTTGCACTAAAACATGTTCAAATAATCACAACATAGTGCATGGCTATATGATAGATTAAATACTAGATTAAACTTCAACAATTTTTAATAAAAATTTAATAAGAGCTCAACAAGAAACCTTGTAGACCTACATATTACTGAGATAATTTTAAATATTTATAAAATCATAATTGTAACTTAAAAATGGGGAAGGGAATATTTAAAAAAAAAAAAATTAGTTATATGCTATTTTCAAATTGTATAGATAAATAAATTTGTTGGAAAAAATTGGAAAAAGCAACAACAGCATTGGAAAGAAGTGCAATTCCACACCACATGTGGACATTATCCCCTATGAATGGAGCACCATTTATCCACTCATTACCACCCATATGGGCGCTCAGTCAAACCAGAAACTCGAGCGTATCACCCACTAAGTGGAATCCACTAAGCAGGAGAATCTCACCACTACTGCTTCTATATAAAAATCCAGATTAATATTAGTGACTTATGTATTACTCAAAAAACAGTTCAGATCTAGATCAATGTTTAACCCATCCAAATTTAAAGTTTTTGAAAGATGGATCCAGCGGGTTTCCTTTTTTGATAATTTCCCTTACTTTATTTACTCCTCTCCAGTTGGGGAGCAGTTTTTGCACACCCCAAAATTGTAGACTGGAAGGGTCCCTGTTGTGCACTTGTCTATAGTGTAAGGAGACACTATGGTACTTAAAAACCTTTACAATATTTGACACGTGCTCCCCTACTCTGACTTTTAATGGGCGTTTAGTGCATCCAACGTACATTAGTCCGCATGGACACACCAATACATATACCACATGTGTGGTGTCACATGTTATAAACTGTTTTATAATATGCTGTCTGCCCGTGCTTGAGGAACAGAAGCTCAAACGTGATCAACTATCGTTATCCGTCATTCGACAAGCTCTGCATTTGCCACAAGCTTTAAAACCCTTCCTGTCAGGCCAAAGGGATATCCCACTATTACCCATTGGAGGATCCAAGATCTTTTCCACTAAAGTGTCACCAAAATTAGAGGCCCTCCTATATACAAAATTTGGCCTCTCAGGGAGAACTGGTCCTAGGGATCTATCCATTCCCCAACTGGAGAGGAGTAAATAAAGTAAGGGAAATATCAAAAAAGGAAACCCGCTGGATCCATCTTTTAAAAACTTTAAATCCGAATGGGTTAAACATTGATCTAGATCTGAACTGTTTTTGAGTAATACATAAGTCACTAATATTAATCTGGATTTTTATATAGAAGCAGTAGTAGTGAGATTCTCCTGCTTAGTGGATTCCACTTAGTGGGTGATACGCTCGAGTTTCTGGTTTGACTGAGCGCCCATATGGATGGTAATGAGTGGATAAATGGTGCTCCATTCATAGGGGATAATGTCCACATGTGGTGTGGAACTGCACTTCTTTCCAATGCTGTTGTTGCTTTTTCCAATTTTTTCCAACAAATTTATTTATCTATACAATTTGAAAATCGCATAATTATATATCACTATTTTTTTTTTCTTTTAATATTCCCTTCCCCATTTTTCAATTTTACAATTATGATTTTACAAATATTTAATATTATCTCATTAATATGTAGGTCTACAAGGTTTCTTGTTGAGCTCTTAGTATTTGCTTAACGCAATTGAATTGCTCTTAAACCGCCTTGCTCCTGATACCTACCAGGGGAGACAGGGTTAATGGTAAGGACGGATAATTTGGCCGGACTATGGTAGTGAGAATGAGATGCCGCAGCCACCTAGTGGCGGAGTATAGCCAATACTTAAGCAGGGATGGATCGTCGTATGGCCAGCCCTTGTGACCAAGTCGGTAGTGACGAAACGCATCAGAGGCGTGGCCATACGACGACCCAGACGGAGCACGTCTGATCCGAGGGTGGCGGTGACAGCTTGGAGGAGTGAAGCTGAGTGGCGGTCACGGATCGGTGAAGACTACTCCGATGTTTTGACATCAAATGCTTGATCACTTCCATATACATGTAAGCGCATTTTAGTTTTAACCAAAGTTGAAGTTTTTAAGTGATACGCTATGGGAGTTTTTCTTTGCTTGCCTTCTGCATGAGTAACTACCATTGGTGGAGTTGAGGAGACAGCAGGAGTTTTTGGACTCAGGTTGGGCTGACCACCTTGAATGCAGTTATGACGGGCAGTGGATGGAATGCACAGATCTAGTGGAATTCTGATTATCTGGACATGCTGATTAACTCTCAGTGTTCTGGTGAGCCTCAGTGTGATTATTTCTCTCATGTGGTGGCACAGGTGGAGGATTTAACCATTAGAGTTACTTCACGCATTGAAGATTACACGTTTATGGACTTCATTTGCACAAGCACTTTACATGTGTTATTTTTCGTTTCACATTTTTTGCGCTGCTAAAGAACTATGAACTGTTAGTTTTATGTTATTTATATGCCTGTGAAATACAGATCAGATCAGATGAGACCAAAATTTAACTTTGGATGCCATAATACCATGTTTGGAGGTCAAATGGCACTGCACATCACCCTAAAAACACCCCCATACCAACAGTGAAGTTTGGAGGTGGGAACATCATGGTGTGGGGCTGTTTTTCAGCATACGGCTCTGGCAAACTTTATATCTTTGAAGGAAGGGTGAATGGAAAAATGTACCAAGACATTTTTGGTAAAAATCTGCTGCTATCTACCAGGATGATGAAGATGAAACAAGGGTAGATATTTCAGCAAAACAATGATCACAAACACAAAGCCAAGGAATCTTTCAATTGGTTTCAAAGAAAGAAAATAAAGGTGCTAGAATGGAAAGGACCAAAGATCAGAGTTCATAGAAGAGGCCCAGGGAATCTTCAAGATTTGGAGACTGTGGAAGATTGGGCAAAAATCACACCTGAGCAATGCATGCGACTAGTTTCTCCATACAGGAGGCGTCTTGAAGCTGTCATTACCAACAAAGAATTTTGTGCGAAGTATTAAATAAATTACAGTTATTGTGTTCAATACTTTTTCCCTGTGTCATTCCATTACACATAACTTCATTTTTTAACTTATTTGTTTTGGTGTCTTTGTATGTATGAATTGCGTGGGTTGATACCGACATATGGATAACATTTTATGTCAATAGCACCTTTAGACATATATTTATCTAGAAAAATGGTGAAGTGTTCAATACTTATTTTACCCACTGTATGTGTGGTGGCAAAGAGGGTGGGCTTATTTAATGCATACATGCATCCATGGACAGCCATGGTTTCTGCGCTTATAGTACAGTGTCAGCTGCCATGGACAGCTCTTTGTCGCTAGTTATTATTGCAAGATTGTGGGATGGACTCCCGATCATGTGACCACTGTGACAGCCAACACAGGGGTCATGTGATTGGGAAGTATGTCCCTCCCCCTGGTGTAAAGACACACTTTAAGGGGCACCAGGGCTGGGGGGGGAGGGGTTAAAGTGACTTTAAACCCCAGAAGCATGCTGTATACCAGACCAAGGTTCTTCTTTAGAAGATCCCGTGAGCTCTTTCCTCCTGCCTGACCATCAGAAATGTCCTATCCACCAGCCATCCCCGATAACTGGCTGCACCACACTGTTGTTGTAGAAATTTTGTTTATATTTATTAGGATCACTTCTGCTTCCTGAAAGTGTTTGTTTTACTGAATAAGGATACGTGCACACGAGCGTAAATGTGAACACAATTCAAAAGGTTTTTTTTGTTTATGGATCTGAATGGAGATGTAGTGTTTTCAATGAGGACATGCAAACAGGTTTTTAAACTTGTTCTCTGTTCACACCAATAACAAAAAAATGTTAATGGCTGCATCAGAGGACATGCATTTTACGCACATACACGTGTAAATGCATGAATATGTGTATACATCAATGCAAAATGAGCATTCTGGGATCAAAAGCAGACCAGTATGATTTAGTACTAGATTTTTATGCATTTAAGTGCATAGGGATCTTTATACATTTAAACGCACCTAAAAGCAAACATTTTACTGATCATTTATGCAGAAGGGCCACTTGCCCTAGACAGTGTTTTTATGTACAGTGGGGGGTGGGGGTCGTGCTGACAGCAGTGACTGCTGCATCACTCCTGTTGGAAGGGACAGGCACCTTGATAGCTTCAATGAGAGAGGGTTCTGCTCTCTCCTCCTTATAGCAACCTCCTGTGGTGTTAGAAGGAGACTGATGCTGAAGACTTGTTTGCACTTTGTTGTGCTTTTTTAGCGCTCCCTCGCGCGCTCACGTGGAATGGGTACCAAATGGCTCTATTTAAGCAGTGTGCACCCTGCAGCAAGTGCTGTCTGATCTACAGCGCGTGACCTGTTTTCTTGAGCGACCTGTAACCTGTTATCTGTTCCTGTGACCCGGTTTGTCCCGACCTTGACTGAACTCTGCCTGCACCGACCCCGGCTTGCCTATGGCCACCCGATTGCCTGTTCCTTCTGTACTTCTGCCGCTAGACTGTTAACAAACCCTGCCTGTACCCGACTACTCTTCTGCCTGCTTCCTTGTACCGCACCGCCAGCCAGTTGCCCACCCTGCCTGTACCACCAATCTTCAAAACCTGCACGAGTCCGGAGGAGACACTCCAACTGTCACCGGTGACCAACTCAACCCTCGTGCCATCCTCACTCCTGGACCTCCTGTTTACTCTATCAGGGGTTCACGAATCAGGGTAGCAAGGGAGGTTACCCCTGCATAAGTCAGACTCCACCACCAGGTACGTGGCAGTATCAGACAGCCATGCCTGAGTCTGCACAGGGGACCTCTCCTACGGACGATTTGAACGTACACTTGGGTGGGCTGACCCAGGCCATCCAGACCCTGCGGGAAGGTTACACCCGACTGGAAGCACAGGTGCAAGAACTCACCGCAACCAAGGCCCCTGGAACCAGTAAGTCCATAGCTGATCCCTTGCTGGCCATGCCACTTGAACCAAGGGTTCCCCTACCAGAGCGGTTTTCAGGCGACCACGCTTCATTCCGGGCCTTTCGCAATGCCTGCAAACTTTATTTCTTCCTCCAACCTCATACCACGAAGGTGGGGTTGGTCAACTCCCTGCTGCGGGAAGTACCTCAATCCTGGGTGCATCGCCTCCTGGAACAGAAGGCTCCTGAAGTCAGCAACCTGACCCTGTTCTTTCAGGCCATGGCCGCCTTGTATGAAGACCCGCATCAAGCTGCCTCGGCCGAAGTGGCCCTCCACACGCATTCCTTTCCACAAGAAAGGCAACAATGCCTGAGCAACCGCCTATGCCTATACTGCGGGGAACCCGGTCATGTGGTGAAGACTTGTCCTGCCAAGCACATCAAGACTCTACCTTCCTCCACCGATCTCATATCGACCCCCTCGCAGACTGCCACGCATCTCTCTCTCCCGTTCTCCCTGCAGCTTCGACTCTTGCGCCTGCAGTGGATTTATTGATCAGGCCTTTGCTACCCAGCACCAGATCCCATTATGACCCAAATCCCACGGGATGGTCATACGACTGGCTGACGGCACAACCATCAAGTCTGGTGCCGTCACACACGAGACTCTTCCCATCCCGGCTTCTACTCCAGACGGCCACCAGGAACTCCTGCGTTTGAATGTCATCACTTCCCCTCTGTTCCGGATTATCCTCGGGTTACCATGGCTACAGGCTCATAGTCCCTCCATCAACTGGGCTACTGGGGAGATCAAATTCCTATCAACGAACTGCTTCCCAGGAACCAGCAGACCTGACCCCATCTTGCTCAGTCTGGATACAGACGTGGACCCGGAGACTTGCCAGGTGGTCCCGTCAGTCTATCACCAGTTCCTTGATGTATTCAGCAAGAAGGGAGCAGAACAGCTACCCCCTCATAGGCTATATGACTGTCCTATTGAGCTCCTGTCCGGAGCCGAGGTTCCATTTGGGAGGATCTTTCCTCTGACGGAGCTGGAGTTAACGCCCCTCAAGGCCTACCTGGACAAGAACCTGAAAAGGGGGTTCATCCGTCCTTGTACGTCGCCAGCCGGAGCTGGCATCTTCTTTATCGAAAAGGACTATACCCTGAGGCCCTGTATTGATTACATGGAATTAAATAAAATCACTGTCAAGAACCGGTACCCCCTGCCCTTGGTTCCGGAACTTTTCCGGAGACTTGGAATGGCAAAGGTGTTCACGAAATTTGACCTCCGTGGGGCGTATAACCTGGTTCATATCCGGGAAGGCGACGAGTGGAAGACCGCCTACGGTTCGGGCTCTTTGAGTACCTGGTGATGCCCTTTGGACTCTGCTATGCCCCGGCTATGTTCCAACATTTCGTGAACTATGTGTTCAGAGACTGTCTTGATCTTTTTGTTATCGTCTACCTCAATGATATTCTGATATTCTCCTCCACTCTGGAAGAACACCGGAGACATGTTGTCTGCGTCCTGAGTCGCCGTCGGCAATACGGACTGTGTGCCAAATTTGAACGCCCCAGTGTGTCCTTTCTAGGACTAATCATCTCAGTCATGGGCATCACCGCGGACCCCCAGAAGGTCTCCACCATCCTCGACTGGCCAGCTCCAACGGACAAAAAAGGAATCCAACGTTTCGTTGGATTCGGCAACTTATATAGGAAATTCCTACGGGGATTCTCCACTATAATCTCACCAATTACGCAGCTCACCAAGGCCAACACACGATTCGTGTGGACCAAGGAGGCGCAAGAAGCCTTTGAAACTCTAAAAGGCCTATTTACTGCTGTGCCCATTTTGAAGCATCCTGATCCTGCTCTACCATTTGTCCTGGAGGTAGACACCTCTGAGATCGCTGTGGGGGCTGTGTTGTCACAGAGACAGGGAGCTAAGGCTGCTCTTCACCCAGTGGCATTCTTTTCCCGCAAGTTAACTCCGCCAGAGAGGAATTGTGATGTGGGAGACCGAGAGCTGCTGGCGATCAAGGCCGCATTGGAAGAGGGAGCCAGGCACCCTATTCTGATCCTGACCGATCACAAGAACTTGGAGTATCTCCGATCGGCCAGAAGAATGAGATCTCGTCAAGCCCGGTGGGCCCTTTTCTTTGCTCGCTTCTTATTCCATGTTACGTACAGGCCAGGGTCGAAGAATACAAAACCAGATGCCCTGCCTAGGATGTTCTGTAAACCGGGAGACGCCCTGCTCCCTGACACAGTTCTGCAGCCCAGGAACTTCCTTCTGACACAGGGGGACTTGCTGGCCCAAATTAGGCAATCACTAGCCAAAACACCCAAACTGGCCATCCCCAGTCTGATTACCAAGGATGGCCTATTATGTACTCTTTGTACCTGAAGATCAGCGCTTGTCCATCTTGGCATCTTGCCACGACCATAAACTGGCTGGTCATTTCGGAGCCCGTAAGACCGCTGAACTGATATTGCGGTCGTTTTACGGTTCTACCTGTTCGCGACTAGAAGTCCATGTTTCTCATGTATTATCCGGTAGGAACCATTAGTCTGACCCCTACCGGTCAAACCCACAAAACCGATCACTAACGGATTAAACCCGGTCGTTCAGGGGGACACAGTCTTCCTTCAAGGACCCGACGTCTTGACACAGTCCCTCGTCCCGCAGAGGGCCAAATGTCTTGTAGGATCCGTCCCGTAGACCAAAACATAAGAAGCTGGGACCGGACATGCATTGTACCTTATTCTTCGCTCGTTTCTTTTCCCGGGTGGCCCGAACTGCTCTAGAGTAAGAAGACC
>BLSH010139262.1:1227675-1242921 GCA_018402905.1 Glandirana rugosa
AGTTACAGCATGAAGGGCACACCATCAGCCGCTGAGCCGGCCGAAATCTTTATCCGGGAGATAGTTAGGCTCCATAGAGTGCCCTCTAGAATCGTCTCCGACCGCGGAGTCCAGTTCACCTCCAGGTTCTGGAAGGCCTTATGCTCCGCTCTGGACATTGAACTTGCTCTCGTCAGCCTACCACCCGCAGATTATTGGCCTGACCGAGAGAACCAACCAAACGTTAGAGCAATACCTGCGCTGCTTCTCTGCATATTCACAGGATGATTGGGCCTCTCTGCTACCATTGGCCGAATTCGCTTTTAACAATACAGTCCACTCGGCCACCAAGCAATCCCCATTCCTGGCCAACTATGGCTTTCATCCGACCTTCATGCCCACATACTATCCGGAAGGGCAAGTACCCGCAGCTCAGGAAGTGACCAAATTCTTGGAAGAGAATAATAAATTGTTGCAGGAGACCTTGGCCCAGACACAGCAACACAATAAGGAGACCTTCGACAAGAGGAGACGGGGAGAGTTGGATTTACAACCTGGAGAGCAAGTGTGGCTCGCCACCAAAAACCTTAAACTCGCCTGCCCGTCACAGAAATTGGGACCCCGGTTCATCAGGCCCTTCCAAGTTAAGAGGAAGATGAACAGGGTGGCATATGAGCTGGAGCTCCCACCAGCCCTACGGATCCATCCAGTCTTCCACGTAGCCCTGTTGAAACCCGTGACCCCAGATCCTTTCCCCGGGCGAAAGACAGGTCCGCCAGGGCCAATCCTGGTAGATGGCGAAGAGGAATTTGAAATCGAGGCCATCCTGGACTGTAGGAAGTGGAATGGGGGTATCCAATACCTGGTAAAGTGGAAGGGCTACGGCCCTGAGGAAAGCTCCTGGGAACCTGAAAGGCACATCCATGCTAAGGAACTTATCCGGTCCTTTTGGAGGACTCATCCGGATCTGAAGGTCCGGCTGGGCATCCGGAGGCTGCCCCTTGGGGGGGGCAATGTTAGTAGGAGACTGGTGCTGAAGACTTGTTTGCACTTTGTTGTGCTTTTTTAACGCCAAAAGGCTCTATTTAAGCAGTGTGCACCCTGCAGGAAGTGCTGTCTGATCTACAGCGCGTGACCTGTTTTCCTGAGCGACCTGTAACCTGTTATCTGTTCCTGTGACCCGGCTTGTCCCGACCTTGTCTGAACTCTGCCTGCACCGACCCCCGGCTTGCCTATGGCCACCCGATTGCCTGTTCCTTCTATACTTCTGCCGCTAGACTGTTAACAAACCTTGCCTGTACCCGACTACTCTTCTGCCTGCTCCCTTGTACCGCACCGCCAGCCAGTTGACGACCCTGCCTGTACCACCAATCTTCAAAACCCACACAAGTCCGGAGGAGTCTCTCCAACTGTCACCGGTGACCAACTCAAACCTCATGCCATCCTCACTCCTGGACCTCCTGTTTACTCTATCAGGGTTTCACGAATCAGGGTCGCAAGGGAGGTTACACCTGCATAAGTCAGACTCTACCACCAGGTACGTGACATGTGGATGGAAGGAAGGGGAGGGGGCCTGCTGAGAACACGCTTCCTTGTCAGTATGGGCTTCTCGCTCACTGACAGCTGCTCCCCTGCCTCCCTCGCTCTTACACAGCCATGCCACACTAATACACTTTCAGCCAGCCCCTTTCACTGTCTTGCTCTCTGAACCTGGCCAGGAGAGAAGACTGTTTTTCCTCCAGGTCAGACCAGGACACAGCCAGCTAGGTAAGTACTCTCTCCCAGTGGTAGGCTACATAGGGTTAATGCTGCAGGGAAGACAAGGTTAATGGAAGAGTGAAGTCAAGGAAGGGGTTTGTTAAGTTAAATGTCACAACCATCACATACAGTATCTCACAAAAGTGAGTACACCCCTCACATTTTTGTAAATATTTTATTGTATCTTTTCATGTAACAACACAAAAGAAATGACATTTTGCTAGAATGTTAAGTAGTGAGTGTACAGCTTGTATAACAGTGTAAATTTGCTGTCCCCTCAAAATAACTAAACGCACAGCTATTAATGTCTAAACCGTTGGCAACAAAAGTGAGTACACTACTAAGTGAAAATGTCCAAATTGGGCCCAATTAGCCATTTTCCCTCCCCGGTGTCATGTGATTTGTTAGTGTTACAAGGTCTCAGGTGTAAATGGGGAGAAGGTGTGTTAAATTTGGTGTTATCGCTCTCACTCTCTCATAATGATTACTAGAAGTTCAACAAGGCACCTCATGGCAAAGAAACCTCTCTGAGGATCTGAAAAAAGAATTGTTGCTCTACATAAAGATGGCCTAGGCCAGGGAAATGCAATTTGTGGACCTCCAGCTGTTGCAAAACTACAAGTCCCATCATGCCTCTGCCTCTTGATGTCATGCTTGTGGCTGTCAGAGTCTTGATATGCCCCATGGGACTTGTAGTTCTGCAACAGCTGGAGGTCTGCTAATTGCATATCCCCGGCCTAGGCTACAAGACCCTGAAACTGAGCTGCAGCATGGTGACCAAGACCATACAGCGGTTTAAAAGAACAGGTTCCACTCCGAACAGGCCTCGCCATGGTCGACCAAAGAAGTTGAGTGCACGTGCTCAGCATCATATCCAGAAGTTGTCTGTGGGAAATATGGGAAATAGATATATGAGTGCTGCCAGCAATGCTGCAGAGGTTTAAGGAGTGGAGGGTCAGCCTGTTAGTGCTCAGACCATACGCCGCACACTGCATTAATTTGGTATGCATGGCTGTCGTCCCAGAAGGAAGGCTCTTCTAAAGATGATGCACAAGAAAAACGCAAACAGTTTGCTGAAGACAAGCAGACTAAGGACATGGATTACAGGAACCATGTCCTGTGGTCTAATGAGACCAAGATAAACGTATTTGGTTCAGATGGTGTCAAGCGTGTGTGGCAGCCAGGGCCGCTGATAGGGCAGTACAACCAGCCCCTTTGTACCGGGCCCGCCCCCATCAGCTCCACAAGGGGGCCCGGCAGCATTACAGTTAAATTCTACATGTTAAAGAAAATAGAACTTTCTAAACATTCCTCTTACTTTTGCATGCTTGGGGGTGTAATTACATTTTCCTGGGCCCTATTAGGTCTACAGAGGGGCCCAGGAGGGGAGTGCAATGGAGGGATTTTTTCTTCATTTTCGAGTGGCGCAATGTAGTACAGCTTTCATCTGCTATAATATAGTTCCGGCAGCTGCTGCCCTCTGCCTTCCCTGGCGGAGGGATACAATAATGCTCAGCTCCCTCCTCCCATCCAGGTGCCGACCGAGACTTGTGTGAGGCAGCAGACGGCTCAGCAGCTGACAGGGACAGCGTGGCTGCACTGGAGTGGACACAGTGAGTGAAAAAGAGAGGATGTAGTCCTTACTGTGTCCTATGAGCATGAATATCACACAGGCAGCACAGTGCAGTAGGTGCTCTGTCAGGGTGACATGGCTGCTGGAGGGTCTGACTTTGCTAAGCTATGGATGTAGTGAGTGTTACTGAATGTATCACAGCCATAACAGTCAGCACCTCCAGCAGCCATGTCACCCTGACAGAGCACCTACTGCACTGTGCTGCCTGCGTGATATTCATGCTCATAATCATAGGACACAGTGAGATGCTACTTTACACTTGTACTGAACTGCATTTTTACCTCCCCTGTAACCACTTCATGCCCAGCAATGTACTGGTACGTCGCTAGACTGGAAGGTGATATCTTGGTCATTGCTGCAGCAATGATCACGATATGTTTTAGCCCCAGGGATTTTTCACAAAGTATAAGTAATTCTAGTGGCTAAGAAGTCACTGGATTACTTTTATAGGTGGCGGAAGGGGGTCCCTTCCCCTTCCACCACCCCCTTTACCAAGCTCTCCCAGTCCCAAGCGATTGGGGAACCTGGTAAAAATGCAACCAGCAGCATTTGGTTCCTGGGACACAGTGGGGGGTACAGATGTTGTTGTCCCCCCCACCACTGTGTGACTTCAGAAACCAGAAGTGGTGATGATTTTATCATTTCTGGTTTCTGTCTTTTGTGACCAAGCCATTACCAGTTTGAACAAGCATCTGATCAAACCAATTTTGGCTTGTTCAGATACTTTGGAGGCCGGAGGAGAGACACGGAGTGTAAGAGACCCCCCACCTCTCCATAAAGAGTACCTGTTATAACCCATGCTATCATAAGGGATGTTGTGCATCCCTTCTGATAGCAATAAAAGAGATTTAAAATAATGTAAACATACAGTGTTAAAAAAAGTAATAATATAAATAATAAAATTTAAAACCTTTTTAAAGCCCCCTTTCCCTCATGCTCTTGCTCATTTGCGGACATTCATGTTGATCCCCCATGCACAAGATCCTTGGCTCTGTCACAAAGGACCAGCGACAAACACAGAGAGGGGACAAGCAAATCTGCAGTCATCTTGTCTCCATAAAGGTACAGTGAGGTGAAAAACACCCCCCTTCACACCTAAGCCATGTCCCTGTTGCCAATGATTGATATAGCTAAATTTGATCATCATCATTATCATCTTAAAAAATCATGCAGTATAGGTGCATTGAACCACAGCACCTGTATTGTGTGATTATCATGATGATAATGATAATAACATGACAATGAAATGCATTCTTTGGCCTCATTTAGGGCCCCATTCACACACGGCACTGCAGATATGCATTTCCTGTGCAGGATCATCTTTTACCAGCACAGAAAGGCAGTGTTGCATGCATCCCCGTGACAGTTTCCCATTAGTTTCTATTGAGACACAGCCACGGTGTCCCAATATGTAATGTGGGTGTGACTGGGTCTCTGAATGCATACCAAGCAGTCGGTGGGGACAGGGGGCGTGGTTAGTGGTGGGGGCGGGGTTGAGGGGCCCCATCAGGTTGCGGGGCCCCGTGATTTCTAACAGCAGCCCTGGTGGCAGCAACCAAGTGAGGAATACAAAGACAAGTGTGTCTTGCCTACAGTCAAGCATGGTGGTGGGAGTGTCATGGTTTGGGGCTGCATGAGTGCTGCCGGCACTGGGGAGCTACAGATCATTGAGGGAACCATGAATGCCAACATGTACTGTGGCATACTGAAGCAGAGGATGATCCCCTCCCTTCAGAGACTGGGCCGCAGGACAGTATTCAACATAACGACCCCAAACACAACTCCAAGAATACCACTGCCTTGCTAAAGAAGCTGAGGGTAAAGGTGATGGACTGGCCAAGCATGTCTCCAGGCCTAACCTTATTTAACATCTGTGGGGCATCCTTAAACGGAAGGTGGAGGAGCGCAAAGTCTCTAAAATCCACAAGCTCAGTGATGTCGTCATGGAGGAGTGGAAGAGGACTCCAGTGGCAACCTGTGAAGCTCTGGTGAACGCCATGCCCAAGGGGGTTAAGGTAGTGCTGGAAAATAATGGTGGAAACACAAAATATTGACATTTTGAGCCCAATTTGGACATTTTCACTTAGGGGTGTACTCGCTTTTGTTGCCAGCAGTTTAGACATTAATGGCTGTGTGTTGAGTTATTTTGAGGTGACAGCAAATTTACACTGTTATACAAGCTGTACACTCACTACTTTGCATGGTAGCAAAGTGTAATTTCTTTAGTGTTGTAATATGAAAAGATATAATAAAATATTTACAAAAATGTGAGGGATGTACTCACTTTTGTGAGATACTGTATATTCCAACTTGGCACTGTGCGCACCTCTGTTAGCCCTGGTTAGTACTTTACCTGGGGGCGGGGGCCTGGTTTGGCATCTTTACCCTGGATGACCCTGTCCCTTAACTGCACCTGTTGTTGATCCTATCCTCAACCTGCAGGACATCAGAACTTTAGTTGAATGCCAGGACAGTTGGGAGGTATGCTAGTATAGTGTTGGCATTGTGTTGAGCTTATTTGACAAAAAGCATTGCTGCAGAGATAGCAAGGGGGTTCTCTTCTCCCCTATCACTACCCATATACCCACACCAGTGCCCTACATTCTTCCTGTTCCCAGCTTCTGCCTCCCACTGGTTGCTGGTAGTGACTAATTGAAAGGATGACATCATAGGTTGGCATGAGGACCCTAAATGGAACCAGTGTGTGGTCAGCAGAGGTGTCCAATTCAATAAATAGGTGATTTCAAGTGGGTTCTTATGGCTATTCTGGGCTGCAGGAATGCGCACAGATTCCACCCATTAAAGTGTACTGTACACTTTTTGCTGATGAAGTAGCCACTAAAGAGCCACAAATGCATCATTGGTGTTTTAACCTGAAAAGAATACGAGTATGGCTGAAAATGACAGCACCAATCCCTAAATAGGTAAACTGTATGGTATCAAAAAGGAATTGGGACTTTAAACGTGCTAGAGCTCCCCTCTCAAAATAATAATCAATGCATTGATGGAGATAAAAAAGGTGTTTTAACCTAATTTTATAATCAATAAATGCTGGCCTTCTTGAAGAATCCACCAAAAAGCACCTTTTTAATGAATGGCGCCTCTGCTGACCACACACTGATCCAATTTCTGGGCCTTATCCTTTTTATCATTGTTAATCAGATCTGATTGCAATCTTGCGCAGTGCAAGAATTTCCAGAAAATCCTGATGAGCATCGAGTGCAACCGCCCAAACTCCGCATGGAGACAGTCATATTCTCCATATGTGCTAAAATAGGTTGCCTGACCCAAGGTTTGATATCAAGTAACCTTATAAATGTTGAGAATATGCTTACACTTTTTGCCATACTTTTCACATACGTACAACTGAATAGGATCTCTTTTGTGGCTTTTTATCCCTCTTCTTATCATTGTCTCTGCTCATCTGGCACACCACTGGCTCATCATAGGGTGTTATAAATTCTATACACTAATCAGCCCCAACATTACCACCCACCATAACACATCAAAGCATGGCATTGTTGTGTTCCTCAAACCATTCTTGAATTCATTAGACCAAACCACCTTCTTCCATTGCTCTGTGGTCCAGTTCTGATGCTCCTGTGCCCATTGTAGGCACTTTTGGCTGTGGACTCGGGTCAGCATGGGCACCCTTACTGGTCTGCAGCTACTCAGCCTTATACGCAGCAGACTGTGATGCACTGTGTGTTCTAAAACCTTTCCATCTGAACCAGAATTAACTTTTACAGCAATCTTATCTACAGTAGCTGTTCTATTGGATTAGACTACATGGACCAGCCTTCACTCCCTACGTGCATCATTGAGCTTTGGCTGCCCATGGCCCTGTCACTGGTTCACTGGTTTTCCTAACTTTGACCATTTTTGGTAGGTTCTGACCACTGCAGACTGAGAACATCCCACAAGAGTTGCAGTTTTGAAGATGCTCTGACCCAGTCATTTAGCCATTACAATTTGGCCCTAGTCAAATCCTTATGCTTGCCTATTTTTATCTGCTTTTAACAAATTAACTTTAGGGACAATATGTTTATTTGCTGCCTAATATATCCCACCCATTTCCAAGTGCCATTGTAACAAGATAATCAATGTTATTCACTTTATCTGTCAATGGTCATAATGATACGGCTGGTCGTTGTGTCTCCACAACGAAACCGGGGAAAATAACAAATATTCCCTATTCTTAACAGGGGTATGGGAAGGTAGCTTTTCTAGATTTCTTTTTTTTTTTATTTTATCCAGAGATCAGCTTTAAATTTTAGTTTGGGTACACATTAGATATCTATCTTATCACAGAGAAAAAAACAAATATAAATTGCAGGTTTGCTTGCTCCCCTGGCAGTGTTCCTGTTGACTAACAGACATATGTCATAGTCTCTGAAAAAAAAATGCACCGGGTCAGCTGTAGATGGTCAGAGAAGGCAGTAAAAAGACTTTTGTGCTGCTATGGTTACATGGATGCTGCCCATCCAGGGGCACAAGGAGGGCTATTTGCATCTTAGGCCTGTTTTTTAATATTTCTGTGATGACATTTTTTTAAAGCTTTTTTAAAGCTAAGTTTTGCCAGGTTTCTGCTGAATTAGAAGCCTTTCTCGGTAGGGCAGGCTGGTTTCTCGGCAGGGCAGGCTATATTTGCCTGCAAATACATTGAAGCAGTCAAGTGAACCATATCTAAAGCTAGAATAAACAATATTGTGCGAACTATTTTTTTAATACTTTTATTTTTCACTTGATTTGGGAGTCCATTCCCAACCTCTGTGCAAAAATGCATGTTAGCCTATGGGGTTTATTTACTATAGCACCTAGTAGGGAATAGATAGTAGTGAAATCAAATTCACTATAGGTCACATAAATCAGTGACCGACTAAATCAGTAGTGGTAGAAGCATGGGAATTGCACATGGAAATTATGTTTAGAGCTTAATCTGATAGATTAAATGGTTCCTAAACATATGGCAAGGTCGGCCCTTCCTTTAAGGGCACACGGGCACCGCCCCCTCTGTCCTCGCCACCCCCTCTATGCTATGCATAGTTCTATCCATGGCCGCCTGTGAGCACCACTTATTCATGCAGCCGACCCCTTTGAGGCGCTGGCCGCATGAATTACCGCGGCGGGGGGTTCTTTGAGGCATCTCATTGAGCCGTAGGCTCTAATAGGCTTCAAAACAGTGTGGCACAGAGCGTGCCGCCACGAGCCCTTAGAAAGGCAAATGAACATTTGCCTTTCTAACACTGAACCGCTCTCCGCCAATCAGGAAGCGCCGGTATGTTACCGGTTTCCCTAATGGCGGAGAAGACAGGCGATCCTATTGAACACCTTTCTCGGAGGAGATGCATGGCCGAAGCCAAGCCACTCCCCACTCGCCAGACATCGCTCTCTGCTTGCCTACTGCCCGCCCGCTCCTAGATGGGGCAAGTGTGGGTACTTCTCTGGTCATACTATATACTCATCTGGTAATGCTCTATATACCCCTCTGGTAATGCTGTATATACTCCTCTGATATTGCTGTATATACACCTCTGGTGATGCTGTATATACTCCTCTGGTAATGCTGTATATACAGTTGTGTTCAAAATAATAGCAGTCAGACATCACTAACCTGATCAATCACTGTTTTTGGTAGAAATTATATTTCTACATGGCAAATAATTTACTAGCAGGTGTAGTAGAGTAATAGAAATCCAACAGACCCAACAGTCATGACATGCATGCTGCTGATTCTGTGTAATTGAATCACTAATTGAAAGGGACATGTTCAAAATAATAGCAGTGTGGAGTTCAATTAGTGAGGACATTCAAAAACAGGTGGCGATTATTGCCCTTATTTAAGGAAGGAAGGCAGCAAATGTTGTACATGCTGGTTACAGTGCATTTCTCTCTGAAATTCTGAGGAAAATGGGTAGTTCCAGTTCAGAAGAACAGCGTACCTTGATTAAAAAGTTGATTGGAGAGGGGAAAACATATAAAGCGGTGCAGAAAATGATAGGCTGCTCAGCTAAAATGATCGCAAATGCTTTAAAATGGCAACCAAAATCTGAAAGACGTGGAAGAAAGCGAAAAACTACCATTCGAATGGATAGAAGAATAGCCAAAATGGCAATGACTCAGCCAACAATCAGCTCCAGTCCGCTGGCTGCAGCCCTTTTCAAAAAGCTCAAAGGAAGTGGGCGGAGCTAATCCCGGATTTATCTGAAGAGTCCTGGGACGAGGCTTCCGAAGTATGCTTTCAAGACCTCATTAGTACCAATGATAGATACACGCAATTTAAGTTTATACACCAACTTCACTATACCCCTGCTAGATTGGCACGTATGGCTTTTGCCACTGCTGCCTCATGTCCTAGATGTGATATAATGTATGCTGACTGTCTGCACATGTTCTGGTCCTGTCCGGTTCTGCGCCCTTACTGGACTGCGCTCTTCTCCTTTTTCGAACATACCCTGGAAATACCTGTTCCACAAACCCCGGAGGTTGGTCTACTTGGCGTATTAAATTAACTGGTACACCGAACTCATGCTAGAACACTACTGCGTGTATTGTTATTTTTTGCTAGGAAATTGATTTTACTGAAATGGAAAGATGCATTTGCCCCCGATGTGCAACTATTATATCGCATGGTAAATAAAGCCCTACCCATATATAAGCTTATCTACACGGGCAGAGCGTGTCCGAAAAAATTTTACAAGATCTGGCAACCTTGGCTGGACATTGGGGATTCCTTTTGGGAGGACACCCCGTTGTCCCAGCAGTAGGGGGGTAGTGGACGGCTTACTAGTGCCTGGGTGACTGTGTAATGGGGTCGGTTGAAGACGTCTGTCATTTTCCCCCCTCCCCCTTTGTTGGGGGAGTTGTCCTATAACGGCAAGGAGCTGGTGAGGTGAGGTGTATGGGTGAGGACCTGAAGAGTGGATGGTGTGTGTGTGGGTGAGTGTTAGTTGAAATTTATTTTTTGTTTTTTTGGGTTATAGTATAGTATAGTTTTTGTGTTTCTGTACACTCCTTTGACCTCCTGTACTGATCCGGCTGGGTCGGAGGGGCAGGTTTTGGTTAAACTCCTCTAACCGCCCCCCTTTTACAAAGGGGATGGCGGACTATTACTGTGAGATATGTTGTTGGCCATGTTCGGCCCTGGTTTGGTTGTAATCTGTATATCTCCTTGCCATGTGTTTTTACGAATAATGTAACTATTGTAATTATACTTTGTCAAAAATTAATAAAAACATACTTTAAAAAAAAAACAATCAGCTCCAGGAAGATCAAAGAAGGTCTAAAGTTACCTGTGAGTACTGTTACAATTAGAAGACGCCTATGTGAAGCCAAGCTATCTGCAAGAAGCCCCTGCAAAGTCCCACTGTTGAAAAAAAGGCATGTGCTGAAGAGGTTACAATTTGCCAAAGAGCACATTGACTGGCCTAAAGAGAAACGGCGCAACATTTTGTGGACTGATGAAAGTAAGATTGTTCTTTTTGGGTCTAGTGGCCGGAGACAGTTTGTCAGACGACCCCCAAACACTCAATTCAAGCCACAGTACACTATGAAGACAGTGAAGCATGGTGGTGCAAGCATCATGATATGGGGATGTTTCTCATACTACGGTGTTGGGCCTATTTAGCGCATACCAGGGATCATGGGTCCGTTTGAATACATCAGAATACTTGAAGAGGTCATGCTGCCTTATGCTGAAGAGGAAATGCCCTTGAAATGGGTGTTCCAACTAGACAACGACCCCAAACACACCAGTAAACGTGCAACATCTTTGTTCCAGACCAAAAGGATTGACGTTATGGAGAGGCCAGCCCAATCCCCAAATCTCAATCCAATAGAAAACTTGTGGGGTGACATCAAAAATGCAGTTTCTGAGGCAAAACCAAGAAATAGAGAATAACTGTGGAATGTAGTCCAATCATCCTGGGCTGGTATACCTGTTCACAGGTGCCAGAAGTTGGTTGACTCCATGCAACACAGATGTACAGCAGTTCTCAGAAACAGTGGTTATACAACTAAATATTAGTTAAGTGATTCAAAGGAAAGCAAAATCTTCAAACATTTTTCAGTTTATATAGTGAATGTTTGAGTTTGTAAAGAAGAATACAAACACTGATATTTTTTGAACAGTCTAATATTCACTTTTTTCAATTTTTTTAGAGGAACAACACAAATTTGATATATTTTTCTTCATGTTTTGATTTGGAATAGAATGCATAGTGTTCCCAATGCATTTGTGTGTATGGAAATAAAAGCTATTAGAAGGATTTTGAGCTTTATTCACTTTTTTAAACACACTGTTATTATTTTGAACACAACTGTACTTCTCTGGTGATGCTGTATATACTCCTCTGGTGATGCTATATACCCCTCTGGGCATGCTGTATATACCCCTCTGGTCATACTGTATATACCCCTCTGGTGATGCTGTATATACTCCTCTGGTAATTCTCTATATACTCCTCTGGTAATGCTGTATAGAGTTGTGTTCATAAGTTTACATACCCTGACCCTGGCAGAATTTATGATTTCTTCGCCATTTTTCAGAGAATATGAATGAGAACACAAAACCATTTCTTTCACTCATGGTTAGTGTTTGGCTGAAGCCATTTATTATCAATCAACTGTGTTTACTCTTTTTAAATCATAGTGAGAACAGAAACTACCCAAATGACTCTGATCAAAAGTTTACATACCCTGGGGATTTTGATCTGCTAACATGCACACAAGTTGACACAAAGGGTATTGAATGGCTATTAAAGGTAACCATCCTCACCTGTGATCTGTTTGCTTGTAATTAGTGTGTGTGTGTCTAAAAGGTCAATGAGTTTCTGCATGGCCGAAGCAAGGCCTCTCCCCACTCGCCGGACATTGCTCGCTGCCTGCTTGCTGCCCGCCTGCTCCTAGATGGAGTAAGTGCAGGTACCCCTCTGGTCATACTATATACTCCATGAAACAAAGTTCCCTTCAGAAAGGGAGAGGTGTATGGCGCTCACCTATACTTAACAATAATAAAATATATATGTGCTTATATGCTTTTTGAAGCCGGTGAAAAAAAAAAAAAAACAAAAAGATAAAAAAACAATAAATAAACAGTATGGCCTATTGTCAGGTTATGCAGCCGACCTCAATCGCAGAGGGAAAGAACCGTCTGTGATTAGTACATAGAATAAAGATATCCTTCAAAAGAAGGAGAGAGGTTTAAGGCGCTTCCCTGGCCAATATAACTTATTGAAAAATATATAAATGGTGTGTTTAACCTTATAAACCAACATAAAACCTTTACAGGTAGATAATATAAACAACCTTTGCAGGCAAATGACACAGTGGTTACTTTGTAACAATCACAAATAAAGCTTCAATACCCCAGAGAACAAAAACAAAACTGGCGCACTTCTCCTTCTTTTGAAGGATATCTTTATACTATATACTCCTCTGGTAATGCTGTATGTACCTCTCTGGTAATGCTGTATATACTCCTCTGGTAATGCTGTATATACACCTCTGGTGATGCTGTATATACTCCTCTGGTGATGCTGTATATACTCCTCTGGTGATGCTATATACTCCTCTGGGCATGCTGTATATACCCCTCTGGTCATGCTGTATATACCCCTCTGGTGATGCTGTGTAGAATTTGATTTCTTGGCCATTTTTCAGAAAATACGAATGAGAACATAAAAATATTTCTTTCACTCATGGTTAGTGTTTGGCTGAAGCCATTTATTATCAATCAACTGTGTTTACTCTTTTTAAATCATAATTAGAGTTGAGCGAACACCTGGATGTTTGGGTTCAGTGGGTTCGGCCGAACTTCGTGGAAAAGTTCGGGTTCGGTACCGAACTTGACCCGAACTTTACCCCAAACCCCATTGAAGTCAATGGGGACCCAAACTTTTCGGCGCTAAAATGACTGTAAAAAAAGTCCTGGAAAGTGCTAGAGGGCTGCAAAAGGAAGTAAAATGATTTTAGAACAATAATCTGTCCCTTACAGCAACAGCAGGAACCTGACCCTATAGGAGTAGGCAATGATTTTAGAACAATAATCTGTCCCTTACAGCAACAGCAGGAACTTGACCCTATAGAACTAGAAGATGATTTTAGAACAATAATCTGTCCCTCTAAGCAGTAGACTCTACCTAGTCCAGTCAGATCGTTCTGTAATGCAGGATGAGATGTTATTAGATCTGCAATCTGTCCCTAAAAGCAGTAGTAGTAGTAATCTCTACCTAGTCCACAATCAGATCGATGAGATGTTATTAATATTATATCTGCAATCTGTCCCTCACAGCGCCGGCAGCATCCTCTCCCTAGACTAGCCTAAGAGTATGTGTCATGCAGCACTACGTGACTCCAGCTTATACAGAGGCTGGGTCACATGATGCACTGGCCAATCACAGCCATGCCATTAGTAGGCATGGCTGTGATGGCTTCTAAGGGCAAACCAGTGAAACGCTTATTGATTGGCTGCCCTGCAGCTATTCAACATGTGTGATCAAATACCCGAACCCAAACTTTTTTCAAATGTTCAGGTCCGGGTCACGGACACCCCAAAGTTCGGTACGGACCCGAACTTTACAGTTTGGGTTCGCTCAACTTTAATCATAATGTCAACAGAAACTACCCAAATGACCCTGATCAAAAGTTTACATACCTGGTGATTTTGGCCTGATAACATGCACACAAGTTGACACAAAGGGGTTTGAATAGCTATTAAAGGTAACCATCCTCACCTGTGATCTGTTTGCTTAGTGTGTTTGTATAAAAGGTCAATGAGTTTCTGGATTCCTGACAGACCCTTGCATCTTTCATCCAGTGCTGCACTGATATTTCTGGATTCAAACCACGGTCAGGTAGACCAACTAAAATTTCCGCTACAACTGCCATGAAAATTGTTCGGGATGCAAAAAAAACCCACAAATAACTTCAGGACTCTCTGAAAACATGTGGTATGGTTGTTTCAAGATGCATAATGAGGAGGCACTTGAAGTGAGATGGGCTGCATGGTCGAGTCACCAGAAGAAAGGCATAACTACGCAAATGGCACAAATGCTGCTTACAATACACTTAGCAGCAACTCAAACCTGGCACAAAGTCATTTGGAGTGATGAGAACAAAATTTAGCTTTTTGGCCGCAACCATAAACGCTACATTTGGAGAGGAGTCAGCAAGGCCTATAATCCTACTGTGAAACATGGAGGTGGATCGCTGATGTTTTGGGAATGTGTTAGCTATAAAGGCACAGGAAAGCTTGTCAAAATTGATTGCAAGATGAATGCAGTATGTTATCAAAAATTACTGGAGGAACGTTTGCATTCATCAGCCAGGAAGCTGCGCATGGGACGTACTTGGACATTCCAATGTGACAATGATCCAAAACACAAGGCTAAGTCGACCTGTCATTGGCTACAGCAGAATAAAGTGAAGGTTCTGGAGTGGCCATCTCAGTCTCCTGACCTCAATATCATTGAGCCACTCTGGGGAGATCTCAAACTTGCAGTTCATGCAAGACAACCCAAGAATTTCCAGGAACTGGAGGCTTTTTGCCAAGAGGAATAGACAGAGAAGATAAAGAGCCTCATCCACAAATACCACAAAATACTTCAAACTCTCATTGATGTTAAAGGGGGCAATACACGGTATTAAGAACTGGGGTATGTCAATTTTTGATCAGGGTCATTTGGGTAGTTTCTGTTGTCATTATGATTTAAAAAGAGTAAACACAGTTGATTAATAATAAATTACTGCAGCCAAACATTAACCAAGAGTGAAAGAAAAGTTTTTGTGTTATCATTCATATTCTCTGAAAAATGGCCAAGAAATCATAAATTCTGCCAGGGTATGTAAACTTATGAGCACAACTGTATATATATATA
>BLSH010139262.1:1265560-1284740 GCA_018402905.1 Glandirana rugosa
AGTGGGTCCCTTCGGACCTAAATTCACCTGAAACAGACCCTGAAATACCTGTGAAACAGTAAAAACTATATAAACGTGTTAATTAAGAGTGTTGTTTACAGAAAAGTGATCGTGAACTTATATACCAACGTGTCAAAAAACGTAATATATGTCACGGAACGTTTGCATAAGCCGGGGGAACTTGAAACGCTGGAAAACGGTGTAAAGTCCGAAGTTTGTATTTCTATATTTTGTCATTAAAAAACACTTCTTAGTTGTTGTTGTTCACCCTGTGTTAGTACTTCACCTTGCTTTAAATAACCTATAAAGTTTGAAATTGTTTATTTTTTGACTTTTTAACCCGCACGTTTTAATAAGTCGGGGAAATGAAAGTAAAGGGGCTGAATAATTTTGCACGCCCAATTTTTCAGTTTTTTATTTGTTAAAGTTTGAAATATCCAATAAATTTCGTTCCACTTCATGATTGTGTCCCACTTGTTGTTGTTGATTCTTCACAAAAAATTACTGTTTTATATCTTTATGTTTGAAGCCTGAAATGTGGCAAAAGGTCGCAAAGTTCAAGGGGGCCGAATACGTTTGCAAGGCACTGTATATAATGCAAAAAACTGTGCAACCATATATTCAAGTGCTAGTGAAAAGACATTTGTTGTGAGAATTAATTGTGCAAATATATCAAAAATGACAAAGTGTCCATAAAGTCCCAGACAAAGTCCACTTAAATCCAGGCTTCCCTGGGTGAAAAACCATATAGACCAAGAAGACAGAGTAGACTCCTCCACTGGGTGCAAGAGGAAAACAGGATAAAGCTTCAGTGTCACCACACACTCAGACAAATATGACTCTTACCAGAGCCTGTTGGCTACCTATCTCTAGGTCATCCTCACAAGCAAGCAGATAGCCTCTGCGGGCATGTGGTCAAAGGAGGATGTAAACAGCCTTTCTTCCCAGGATGGGTACGTTTTTTCTCCCCAATAGAATCAGGATCCACCCAAATTCATATATGTATATAAAGAGAAGAAGGCTCCAATAGTGTGATATTGCAAATATTTCTTAAAAGACATAAAACCTTGCCAAATGGCTACTCACATTCTGTCAATTTTTAATGCGCATATAGGATAAAACACAAAGCCGGCTGTAATACATGAAACGCCCGTGCTTCCGGGTCACGTGGGGCGCAATGTTGTCAACACGTAGCAACGCCCGACATGTTTCGTCACAGATGACGTCTTCCAGGGGCATGGGCAACGTGTTGACACATCAAGTTTATATAGAGGACTGCAAAACCAAGCCTCCCTTTCGTATGGTGGCCATGTTGCCGGTGATGAGGTCCGCCTCTAGAGGCCCAAAAGGATACATACCATTACGTTCCAATTAGAACTTTGTTGTATATCGGTAAATGAAAAAAGCAAAGGAGAAATATATACTGATAGGTATGGCTGCGGTTGCCAGCGCGAGTGTCCTAAGTTTTGCCGGGACATATACATAACATTTTGAATAATATTAGACCACATGTAGATTGATCCATATAGTGGACGATACTTCAATGGAGTTCGCTCCTAGTGGTTACTTTTTATGTTGGTTACCTTATCATCACTATACTCCCGATAAAGATCGGAGATAGCGATGTCTATGGGGATTGAAACTGTATATTTTATTTCAAACACAATTTTACATGTTAAATCCAAGCTTTTTTATAATCTGTACCAGCCGAAATGATGATATGAACATTTCTAGAGCGGTAATAAAAATTAAAAAAATGTAAAACTTCTATTTTAAAACCATATACTCTCTATTAGGTTAGCATCCCGGACTGACTCCCCGTACAGCTATGGGGCGTACCGTCACCTAATCGCCGGTATTTAGTTGTACTTGTAACTGTGCTTGCAATATTCAATGCTCTCAAAAGGGTTATCAACCTCAATGGGACAAATGGTGGCGTGTGTGGATCTGAAAACCTTCTTCTAATGGAAAAATAGGATGAAATATCGTCTAATAAGGAAAATGATAACATCTAATGAGAAGTCATATAAGCCACTCTCTCACTTGTTGGTCATGTTTATTCTTCCATATGGACACACTTTGTCATTTTTGATATATTTGCACAATTAATTCTCACAACAAATGTCTTTGCACTAGCACTTTAATATATGGTTGTACAGTTTTTTGCATTATATTTAAAGTGGTAAAGTCTTTTTGACTTGTACTTACAGTTAAGCCTATAATAAGGTTTACCTGTAGGTACTGTGAATATCTTCTAAACTTGCACGGTTTAGGAGATATTCACACTGCATGCAGCTGGAGATATCACTGGCGCATGCAATCTGAAGGGACGAATACCCATGCCGTCTCTTCAGAGCTCCATGTGGCGTCATAGTGGCTTAGCCAATCAGATGGCTGGAGCACTGAATCCCGCAAGGAAGACTAGGTGAAGATGGAAGCCCTGTCAGCAGTGACGGCACGCTGCTGGAGGGCTTCATTCTAAGGGTAAGTATTTCCTAATGTGCTAGTATGAGATGCCACCTAGCACAATATGCCATTGTCTTGTCTTGCAGGGTTTAACCGCTTCAGCCCCAGAAGGATTTCCCAATTTAGGACCAGAGCACTTTTTGCGATTTGGCACTGCGCCGCTTTAACTGACAATTGGGCTGTTGTACCCAAACAAAATTGGCGTCCTTTTTTTCTTCACAAATAGAGCTTTCTTTTGGTGGTATTTGATCACCTCTGCGTCACTTCTGATCACCGCTATAAACAGAAAAAGCGACAATTTTGAAAAAAAGCAATATTTTATACTTTTTGCTATAATACATGTCCAAAAAAAAAACGTATTCATCAGTTTAGGCTGATATATATATTCTTCTACATATTTGTGGTAAAAAAAAAATGCAATCGGCGTAAATTGATTGGTTTGTGCAAAAGTTGCCACGTTTACAAACCATGAGAATTTAATTTTGCTTTTTTTTTTTTTTTTTTATCGGGAGTGCGATATTGCGGCAGACATGTCGGACAATTTTGACACTTTTTTGTTTTGGGACCAATGACATTTATACAGCGAGCAGAGCTAAAAATAGCCACCTATTATTGTATAAATGTCATTGGCAGTGAAGGGGTTGACCTGCAGGGGGAGATCTAGGGGTTAACTGTGTTCCTTAGGTGTGTTCTAACTGGGGGGGGGGGGGGGGGCTGGGCTGCCAGGGGCATAACCGATTTAACTGATCCCGAGTACAGGGATCAGTAGATCAGTGTCATGACACCTGTCAGAACAGGGAACCGCCGTGTTTACATTGGCAGTTCCCCGTTCTTCCTCTGACAGGCGATCGAGGGTCGCTGGCAGATATCGAATCCGTCCGACTCGCGGACATGCTCACACTGTGATTTGCAATAACAAGCCACACTAACGCAGTAAATGTACGCAACGTGGTCTGGAAGTGGTTAAAAAAAAAAAGTGCGGTTTACTACCGCTTTAAAGCCCACCTCCAGATTTCAGCCACTCTTATTCACCCCCAAACATCCTTTAAAATAATTTCACCATACCTTAAAGTGGTTCTAAAGGATGAAGGTTTTTGTATGTACGTGTGAAGGTAAAAAAATCTTCACTGTGCAGCTCCCCCCTCAGCCCCCTCAATACATAACTATCCTGATCCAGCAATGTGCACGAGAGCAGCTGCTCTCCTGGGTCTCCTTTTATTGGCTGAGATGTGGGAGCCATTGGCTCCTGCTACTGTCAATCACAGCAAAGGAGGGGAGGGATCAGGGGGGCAGAGCTGAGCCACGCGCTCTGTCTTAATGATAATTGGCTTGCTATGGGGGCTTATCCAGTCATCTCCATTACCTTCAGCCTCCTGTGCTGAGCAGCTGGCCTGCAGCATTCTGACCACAGGAGATTGGCAACTTGGAATGGGGGCCATCAGGGAATGCTTTTCAACTGAATAAATGTAAAGCATTCTCCAATCTGACAAGGTGGTGAGGCGGGGTGGTGATGTCTGCACACAGCTCTTGGCACAAGCTGGAGTTTAAGCCCAAGAGGTGGATGAGTATCATCCCTAAGAGCCCCAGCACATGGCATGGGAGTGGGGAACTGACATTCCAGCATCTTCAGGCACTGGTATCATTTTTTATTTTTTTTTTATTTTTTTTATTTTTTTTTTTTACCACTGCAGAGATGTGCCATGCAGACTTTGGAAGAGCTGACTATACAATATTTTCTTTGCATGGATACATATATTGTAAATTTTGATTTTAGTGACTGTCAATTTAACGGTGAATTCCAGCATACAGGGACAACGGGGAATCGGGATAACATGGTACTAGATGTATACTGGTGATTGAAGCCTATGGAGATGACCTACTACACTCTCCAACCTAACCCACCCCACAGATCTGCACCTTATGGATTGCTGTTTAAAAATCTTCACTTACCCTTGATTCTTTCCTCAGCTGTTGTGGTGGGAGCTGACCGAGTGGTGGCCAATGGGGACACGGCTAATAAAGTTGGAACCTACCAGCTGGCCATCACTGCCAAGTACCATGGAATACCCTTCTATGTGGCCGCACCAAGCACATCATGTGACCTCAGTCTGCCGACAGGAGCCAGCATCGTGATCGAGGAGAGGCCAAGCCATGAGCTAACAGACATTAATGGCGTCCGTGTGGCAGCTCCAGGTAGGTGGATGTGCCAAGAATTTATAGTCGGGTCCATAAATATTGGGACATCGACACAATTCTAATCTTTTTAGCTCTATACACCACCACAATGGATTTGAAATGAAACGAATAAGATGAACTTTAACTGCAGACTTTTAAGCTTTAATTTGAGGGTATTTACATCCAAATCAGGTGAATGGTGTAGGAATTACAACAGTTTGTATTTGTGCCTCCCACTTTTTAAGGGACCAAAAGTAATGGGACAGATTAACAATCATAAATCAAACTTTCACTTTTTAATACTTGGTTGCAAATCCTTTGCAGTCAATTACAACCTGAAGTCTGGAACGCATAGACATCACCAGACGCTGGGTTTCATCCCTGATGATGCTCTGCCAGGCCTCTACTGCAACTGTCTTCAGTTCCTGCTTGTTCTTGGGGCATTTTCCCTTCAGTTTTGTCTTCAGCAAGTGAAATGCATGCTCAATCGGATTCAGGTCAGGTGATTGACTTGGCCATTGCATAACATTCCACTTCTTTCCCTTAAACTCTTTGGTTGCTTTCGCAGTATGCTTCGGGTCATTGTCCATCTGCACTGTGAAGCGCCGTCCAATGAGTTCTGAAGCATTTGGCTGAATATGAGCAGATAATATTGCCCGGAACACTTCAGAATTCATCCTGCTGCTTTTGTCAGCAGCCATATCATCAATAAATACAAGAGAACCAGTTCCATTGGCAGCCATACATGCCCACGCCATGACACTACCACCACCATGCTTCACTGATGAGGCGGTATGCTTTGGATCATGAGCAGTTCCTTTCCTTCTCCATACTCTTCTCTTCCTATCACTCTGGTACAAGTTGATCTTGGTCTCATCTGTCCATAGGATGTTGTTCCAGAACTGCGAAGGCTTTTTTTTAGATGTTTGGCAAACTCTAATCTGGCCTTCCTGTTTTTGAGGCTCACCAATGGTTTACATGTTGTGGTGAACCCTCTGTATTCACTCTGGTGAAGTCTTCTCTTGATTGTTGACTTTGACACACATACACCTACCTCCTGGAGAGTGTTCTTGATCTGGCCAACTGTTGTGAAGGGTGATTTCTTCACCAGTGAAAGAATTCAACCACAGTTGTTTTCCGTGGCCTTCCGGGTCTTTTGGTGTTGCTGAGTTCACCGGTGCATTCTTTCTTTTTAAGGATGTTCCAAACAGTTGATTTGGCCACACCTAATGTTTTTGCTATCTCTCTGATGGGTTTGGTTTGTTTTCTCAGCCTAATGATGGCTTGCTTTACTGATAGTGACAGCTCTTTGGATCTAATATTGAGAGTTGGCAGCAACAGATTCCAAATGCAAATAGCACACTTGAAATGAACTCTGGACCTTTTATCTGCTCCTTGTAAATGGGATAATGAGGGAATAACACACACCTGGCCATGGAACAGCTGAGCAGCCAATTGTCCCATTACTTTTGGTCCCTAAAAAGTGGGAGGCACATATACAAACTGTTGTAATTCCTACACCGCTCACCTGATTTGGATGTAAATACCCTCAAATTAAAGCTGAAAGTCTGCAGTTTAAGCACATCTTGTTCGTTTCATTTCAAATCCATTGTGGTAGTGTATAGAGCCAAAAACATTAGAATTGTGTTGATGTGCCAATATTTATGGACCTGACTGTATATGTGGGAGATGTGTAATGTTGCAGACTTGCCTACACACTGACTGTTCCTTTTTCTCTTTCAGGTATTGGGGTTTGGAACCCAGCATTTGATGTCACTCCTCATGAGCTGATCACTGGAATAATCACAGAGATAGGAGTCTTTAAACCAGCGGAGCTTAAAGCTGGACTGAGCTGTGTTCTTTAAAAATGTCCTATAGTGTAATAATAAACATAATGCAGTGAAGGGAGAGGGTGAGGCAATGTGAGGGGCAACAGGTTAAACTGACATTCCAATCATCTCTGAAACTTGTTTTTTTGTAAACCCTTACATACTGTATACCCAGTGAAGTGACTGGCCTCAGGTGATACACAGAAACAAATCCTTCTACATAAGTTATTCCTGTTTATCTGCAGTCTTCTCTACATCCATTCAAAGTCCAGAATTTATAAAGATTGTCTGAGCTGTCAGAAAGCAGGGGGACAGGGACCTAAAGTTACTGTCTGCCGAGCTTAGAGAGAAGAACTCTCAGAGCTGATTGGAGGTAGAGGAATACCCCCCCCCCTCCACACAGGAATAGTGCAGAGGCTGTCAATCACAGGCAGTGTGCTGGAGCTCCCTCCCCTGATACTTTTTTTTTTTTTTTATATATATATATATATATATATATTTATTTCTCAGTGTCAGGAAAACTTGTCAAAAGGGACTCATGCTGGTAGCAGAGGAATCAGGCAGCAGACAGGAATTACACGTGGTGCTCTGGACTGAGACAAGTACATGCTATTGAGGGATTTGCTTTGTTCATATTTCATGTCTGAGGTTTACAACTGCATAAAACCAAACCTCTAGAGAAGCATTGCAACTGTGGCAATATGACCTCACTCCTCCAGACACCATGTAAATTTGGAGGTGTGCAACTGGGGAACGCTTTAAAAATGCAGATCAACCACATGTTTTAACTGCCCTTCTGCTGCCTTTGTGAATTTAGTTCAGCAATAAATCCTTTAGATTATAAATCTGCCTCACTTTTCTGCAGGCTCAATTCATAAGGCTAACACACCAGGATAACAATTCTTATAGTAAAAAAAAAGTTTTTTTTTTTTTTTTTTTTTTGCTTAAACAACTATCATATCTATATAATTTTTTTTTTTTAACTCTCTCCCAACCTCTCTGAGCACTGCACAATAGGTCTTATACTTTCCTTCAATCCTGATTTTGTGATGATCACTATACAACCCCGCTCAAAACTGCTTAGCCTTTCTTGCTGCATATGCACGCTGCAGCCCCTTTAATTCCTATGGGCACTGCTAGGTTAACAAATAGGCAGAGTAGGCAACAGCCTATGGTCCCTATGCCATTTAAGGGCCCTGCAATAACAGATCAAAATAATATTTGATCTTGAAAGAAAATTACACTGAAGCTTTCTGTTTACAAAAGATAGAAAAAAATGATAGATCAAAAAAAAAAAAAAAAAACTTTTTGTTTTTGGATAGAGTGGGGTGTCACAACTTCTATCAATTTTTATAATACGTCTTTCTTTGAGAGCTACCCACTCGGTGATGCCTGTATGTGATTTACATGTGTAGCATGCTTTATGATTGACCCCAAATGGGAATAAGAGATTGGCAGTGAAAACATGCGACAGTCACCAGTATTTATAATGTTCTGCAACACATGGTACGATAACGACCTGCATTTTACTGTGCTGCGAATGCAGAAAATGTGAGTTTGCACGCACAAGCCTTAAAACATTTGTAATAATAATGATAATAAAAAAAAAATTTGGTAATGCTTACCATCCCTTCTCCTGCACATTGTTTTACTATGCAATGCCCTGTGCTTTTTCTGGGATCTGCTGAGTGCTATGATGATGATGATGAGTAGCTAAACTACACTTGAACAAAGCAATTGTCTTGGTCACTGTGAGGTCCCTTTTTGTTCCCTACCTCAATACTGGATCTTCCCTTCTGTTACACTGAGACTCTTTTGTAACAAAATTATACCAATAACTTCTAAGTCTGCATCTATGGCGTATTTACATAGCTGTTTAGGGCAGTTTTGGAATTCATACTTGTCTGATTTAGTTTAAAGCCTCACTAAACCCACATTATAAAAAACTATCAATAATTGGTGTATTACATGCTGTTCGTACTCACCCAGTCACTATGAGATTTGTTTTCTGTATTCTGCAAAAGAACCTGGTTGATCCTGCTGTTCTCTATCCCCTCTTTTTGTCCATGTTCCAACTGCAGTTGGGGATTTTGCAGAGCAGTGTTGGCAACTACTGCACATGCTCAGTTTTCAGTGAGTTTCTATGCTGAGCATTTCTTCCCTATCACATCTGAGCATCCAATGTGACTATAGTCACCCATGTGGGCATATATACAGTGATAAATGACAGCCCACTCCCTCCCTCCTCCTCCATGCCCACTAACCAGCTAAACACATTGGGGGTGGGATATTACAGTATATCTTGATTGATGGAGGCTTCATCTCCCTCTTATGCTAAGACATGGACTGGAGGGACATAACTGACAGAAATCTGCCCACTCCATGTTATTGCCCAAAAAAAAAATAGTAAAGATTTATTTTTAAATAAATATTTGTATGACAATGTAAAACCGTTTATTGCTATTATTTATTTTTACTCTGTATCCCAAAGGCTGTATTTTTTTATTTGAATATGTGAGACCAGCAGCAGAGGACTAGAAGTTCCTCCTGCCACTGTTTCCTTACAGACAAGCTGGAAAAAAACCTTCATGTGACAGCTGTATATTGATTAGGAAAAAGGTGTGTAGATGTTGTAAGACCAGGCTTTTTCTTCCACTTTTTATTTTACATGTGACAATCTTTTTTTTTTTTTTTTTTTTTTTTTGCAGACAATTACTTAGAACCTCCAAACACTAAATATATATATTCTCACAAAAGTGAGTACACCCCTCAAATCGTCATAAATATTTTATTATATCTTTTTATTGGACAACATTGAAGAAATGACACTTTGCTACAATGTAAAGTAATGAGTGTACAGCTTGTATAACAGTGTAAATTTGCTGCCCCCTCAAAGTAACAACACACAGCCATTAATGTCTAAACCTCTGGCAACAAAAGAGTACACCTCTAAGTGAAAATGTCCAAATTGGGCCCAATTAGCCATTTTCCCACCCCTGGTGTCATGTGGCTTGTTAGTGTAACAAAGTCTCAGATGTGAATGGGGAGCATGTGTGTTACATTTGGTGTTATTGCTCTCTCTCTCTCTCATACTGATGACCAGGAGTTCAACATGGCACCTCATGGCAAAGAACTCTCTGAGGATCTGAAAAAAAATGCATTGTTGCTCTACATAAAGATAACATAGGCTACAAGAAGATTGCCAAGACCCTGAAAATGAGCTGCAGCACGGTGGCCAAGATCGTACAGCGGTTTAACAGGCCAGGTTCCACTCAGAACAGGCCGTACCATGGTCGACCAAAGTAGTTGAGTGCACGCGCTCAGTGTCATATCCAGAGGTTGTCTGGGAAATAGACATATGAGTGCTGCCAGCATTGCTGCAGAGGTTCAAAGGGTGGGGGTCAGCCTGTCGGTGCTCAGACCATACACTGCACACTGCATCAAATTGGTCTGCATGGCTGTCGTCCTAGAAGGAAGCCTCTTCTAAAGATGATGCACAAGAAAGCCCGAAAACAGTTTGCTGAAGCTGTTAGCGGAAGCCATCCTAATCGGAAGAAGACAGTGAATATTGCTAACGGCTTTACATATAAAGTCGAGCAGGCTGGTTGTACCCAAGTTGATCGACCAATAAACCTGGGTACATTCAGCCTGCCTGTACATAGTTTGAATCTCGGCCGGTTCAGCAGTCATTGTTCTTTTACTATGGGGATACAGCCCACATTCCTGGCCTACATTAAAAAAGTGGCAGTTAACCCTTCAGGTGCTTAAACTCTTTATAAAAAGCATCAAGAGCTATTGCTGGCAGATTTACACAATAATTGCTATTCTTCATATCTACTGTACAAGTGAGATTTTATGCCTTTCCATCTGATTTTGCATTTGTGTGGTGTACATTTTTCCTACTGCAAGTAGCTTGAGTGTGACTGTGACACTGATTTTCATTTGGGTTAAAATCAGAAAAGAATTCATTGGTTTCATTGAACAGTGAATCCTTGATAAATAGACCCCTTAGCCTTTCTAAGTTTGGTCTTTTATTTGAGGTTAGCGAATATAGTGAAATTCCCTTTGCAATACATACACAATGCCAGGAAAAAAACAGTATGCACACCATGGGATAATGGAAGGCAGCAGTACTTCACCTCATTCGCTGAACTAAGAGAAAATTCCCTTGCAAATTGAACAGCCTTTTTGCCTTTAGTAAAACAATCCCATGTGGTTTATGTCTGCCATCAAGTAGGAGAAAGGATAGTTCACACAGTGTTTATGTATAGCAACAAGTAGGGGAAGTGGTAGTTTTTTTTTAGTGTGACAATAAATGTCAAACAGTGAGGAGGAAGTTTGATGGTCTGGGGTTCTTTTGCTGAGTCCTGGGGCGGTGACTGGCACTCTGAACATTAGGCCTAAACCAGCAATGTGCAGTCCCTAATCTCTGATCTATACCTAGCTGGTCAGAGGTTAATCCTACAGCAAGATGATGACCCAAAACATACCACCAAGCTATTTCAGAACTACCCTAAAAGAAAAGGAGATGAGAGTCGGCTTTAAATCATGAAATGCCCAGTGCTGTCTCCAGACTTACACCCCATCACACTGAATTGGGATGAACTGAATAGTAAAACCAAAGCAACCTACAAGTACAATGCAGTGGTGGGAACATCTGCAGCCATAGAACTTTCCAAAAAAAAATGTTTGAATTCCATTGGAGAAAGAATGTATGAAACTGTAAAAAAAGGCCATATGTGTATATAATGTCAACTTGCCATAATTGAAGCACATAGATCATAATCACAAAAAAATCACATAAATGGTCATAAAACATGCATAAGTTTATTGTACATCAAAGACAGTCTCTCATATAAAACATGATGCAATGATCAAATGATTCTTCATATACTATGTGCATGCTACAGTGATAAGAAAAACATGATGGAAAACAGCCATACAATGTATTAACACAGATCAATATAAATGCATGAATAATATGATTCAAAAATGGCTCATGAATCCTATATCAGAAGGTATGAATATCAATAAATATAGGATTAGTCAGGATATCCTTGATCAATGTTTATAATCAGAGCCCAAAATATGGAACTCTGTATGGGGAGCCCTTGGTACGGAACTCAACGCGTTTCGTAGTATTTCAACCACTCATCAGGAGTTTTAGTAAAGGAGATACTGGAAAAATTCCAAAATAGCTATTAGTATATAGGGTCCACTCACAAACTCTAAAGGACATATGTGAGAAAATATGTCTAACCTTGTAACTCACAAAGCTTCTGCCAATACTAGGATGGCCCGGAACTAAGAGCCAGAGGAGTCCTGGACACATGTCCAGATCGTAGCTGAGGCGGGAGGCCCCCCCAAGGAGCCAAGGGACGTGGGGAAGAGACAGACCGGGTCGCCACATCACAGTTGCCATGTGTGATAGATACGTGTGAGTCTAAAACCAGATAATCTGCAAAACAACCAAAATTGTGAATGGATGAGGCATGTCCATGGATATAACTGTATATGGGTGTTTGTGTACATGAATACCTATGTATACACAAAAGGGGACTGTAAAGTATGTGTATACCTGTGTGAATATGTTGTCTGGAGGAAACAACCAAATTGGTGAATGCATGTCTGAAAGTGTAACTATGTGTGTGTATGTATATGACATAGAAACAGATGGAATCTCCTAGGTGTTCCCGTGAAGGGACTAGGAAGTGATAGCATGCCTGTGTGAATCCCTCAAAATGTGAGGTGAAAGGAAAACAAGCCCAAGAAAACAAATGACAAAATACCTGAGTGTATAAAGATGTGATGGGAGTGAGATCCCTTCCTGGTGGTGGGAGCATGTGTAATGGTTCACCAGACCAAGCCCAATAAATACCCAAGAGTCCGAGGAGGGGGAAGGTTCCCGCCAGTGCTATGCTAAATTGCCTGGACAGCTGGGGGAGGGGGGTGTGGACCAATGATGGCACTAGTGCCTTTAATGGATACACACCCATCACAGCTGCAGCTCACGATGGAAAAAACATCACTGCTAACACAGCGTCATGCGATGCCGTGGGCAGTGTGTTAATGCATAACACCGATGCACAAGAGATCGAACACCGCCCCCAAGCCACCACCAAGGGACTGGTTTGGGATGGGGAGGAGGAGCTGTCATGCATCACAGCCCCAAGAGTCAGACAGCCATCCGAGCGCCTGGCCACCTAACCAGGCTGGCTATCAGGGGTCTCAGAGTGAGACCAGGTGTGTCTGTATGGCTGGAGACTGAAAATGGGATAAATGAGTAGAGTGGATAAAGAACGGGCCAAGAATGGATGAATGAGTAAATAAAAATGAAATCGGGCACATCAGGTCACTGAAGAAAAGTGGGTGTCTTCCACCCCAAAAAATAAAGGACAAAGGCATGTGATCTGGTGCGTCCCATAGTGGCAGGTCTCCACCCCTCTATATTGAATGCACAAAAAGAAAGAGGAAAGAAGATTTGGGGCTTTAAATGAGATCTGCCTCAATATTTGATAATGTATGAAACTGTGTAAAAAAGGCCATATGTGTATATAATGTCAACTTGCCATGATTGAAGCATATAGATCATAATCACAACAAAAATCACATAAATGGTCATAAAACATAGGTTTATTATACATCAAAGACAGTCTGTCATATAAAACATGATGCAATGATCAAATGATTCTTCATATACTATGTGCATGCTACAGTGATAAGAAAAACATGATGAAAAACAGCCATACAATGTATTAACACAGATCAATATAAATGCATGAACTCAACGTGTTTTGTGGTATTTCAGATACCTCCTTTACTAAAACTCCTGATGAGTGGTTGAAATACTACGAAACGCGTCGAGTTCCGTACCAAGGGCTCGCCATACAGAGTTCCATATTTGGGGCTCTGATTATAAACATTGATCAAGGATACCCTGACTAGTCCTATTTTTATTGATTTTTATACCTTCTTATATAGGATGAACGAGCCATTTTTGAATCATATTATTCATACATTACATTGATTTGTGTTAATACATTGTATGGCTATTTTTCATCATGTTTTTCTTATCACTGTAGCATGCACATAGTATATGAAGAATCATTTGATCATTGCATCATATTTTATATGAGAGACTGTCTTTGACGTATAATAAACCTATGTTTTCTGACCATTTATGCGATTTTTTGTGATTATGATCTATGTGCTTCAATTATGGCAAGTTGACATTTTTTACACAGTTTCATACATTATCAAATATTGAGGCAGATCTCATTTAAAGCCCCAAATCTTCTTTCCTCTTTCTTTTTATGCATTCAATATAGAGGGGTGGAGACCTGCCACTATGGGACGCACCAGATCACATGCCTTTGTCCTTTAGATTGTATTATCTTAAAGGGATTCCATTATTTCATTTTTATCATTGAAAGTTGCACATATATATTACATTCATTTTTATTAACACAAGTGGAGTTTTAGTTGTATTTTAAAATAACTCCCTGTGGGGACCGTCTAAGGGGTCTGTGTTTTGTATTTTTTAAATAGAAGCCAGAAGGGAAATTTCATTTGCTGGCAATTTAAAACAGTTTTTTCTTTGGAAATGTCAGTGCTTGAAAAAAAAAAAAAACTGCCCCTGGCCAAATGGAATTCTTTAATTTTCAGTTTGTACTGGTACATGCTCCCCAGGGCAATGCCCACCTCCATGCTATTTATTTTTTTACAACCCTTTTGTAAAAAAGGCATTTTTCATTAAACTGATTCAACTAATTGATTTCAGTGTGGTTCAGGTTCATCGAAACACTGCTTGAGATCAGGGAAAAATACAAGAATGGTCTAAACACTGGTATATTTGCTATTGTTGGTACTATAATGCGACTAAAGGTATTCTATGGGGTTTTTCTATTATATTACAATAAGTGTTTGTGCTTGATTACAATGTGACAAACTAAAGTATATTGTTGGATATTTGCTATGCTTCTTTTTGCAATAAAAACCTTTTTGATTTAAAAAAAAAACACTGCTTGAACCAAACACAGGACCAGGGATAGTTTGGCGTATCCCTACCTCCTACATTAGGATAGTAGCTGTGTTTGTACAGCTGCTGCTCCTCTATAGACATGGGATACCTGCATGGAGCACCCGGGAGCTCCAAAAACATGTTACCCGTATGTTATATTTGAGATTTAATATCTCTTAGTATACAGTCAGGTCCATAAATATTGGGACATCAACCCAATTCTAATCTTTTAGCTCTATACACCACCACAATGGATTTTAAATGAAATGAACAAGATGTGCTTTAACTGCAGACTTTCAGCTTTAATGTGAGGGTATTTACATCCAAATCAGGTGAACGGTGTAGGAATTACAACAGTTTGTACATGTGCCTCCCACTTTTTGAGGGACCAAAAGTAATGGGACAGATTAACAATCATAAATCAAACTTTCACTTTTTAATACTTGGTTGCAAATCCTTTGCAGTCAATTACAGCCTGAAGTCTGGAACGCATAGACATCACCAGACGCTGGGTGGGAGGCACATATACAAACTGTTGTAATTCCTACACCATTCACCTGATTTGGATGTAAATACCCTCAAATTAAAGCTGAAAGTTTGCAGTTAAAGCATATCTTGTTCATTTCATTTCAAATCCATTGTGGTAGTGTATAGAGCCAAAAAGATTAGAATTGTGTTGATATCCCAATATTTATGGACCTGACTTATGATTTGGGTTAAATGAAAGTTATTTGACCATAAGTGAAGGCTCCAACACAATAATAACATTTATTAGTAAATAATAGGGAGGTCTAAAAATTATACAGCATTCTGTCTATTATACCTTGCATATGAAGAAACACATAGGTTAAACTATAGAAAAAAGGTTATATTCCTTAAAACAACCACATACAAAAAGCCAAACACATAACATAAGACCATCAAATAGACCATAGTTACCATCCTTCTGACTACCATTCAAAGAGAGTGCGTCTCCTCCCCTCTAGTCTGGGTGTATCATTCTAGGCCAGTGCCTCATTGGTGGGCCTGGAATGGCCCTGATTGGTGGGCCTCCTTATTCCTTTACGATTAGCTAATCCTCCATCCCTATAGTTTGCCTAAGTCAGCCCCCTTTAATGCAACTACATTTTCAGGGAATTTGAGTAGTGAGGACAGGCTGGCCACCTTCATTGCATATCTAAACGAGGGATCCTTTGAAGTGAATATTTTTAGAACAAAGAGCGTCTGCGAAAAGCCTTTTCACATACAGGCGTAGTAATTAAGATATTACCTCTAATATATATACACTCATAATTACAATATTTTACAGCTGTTAATGGAGATTTCACATAAACTCCTAAGGCAACAGATGCCCCTTTGTGGCTAGTTGAGAATACGAGATTTGGCCACACCTAAAATAATGGTTTATGTATAATCCCCTTTAAAATTTGGAACTTTTGTCTTTGCCTTCTGAAATAAAAAAAAAACTCTTTGAAGGGGGAAAATAAAAAACCTTTAAACTCTCCATTTCTACAGTCCACATTTCTGTGTTTCAGTATCTGTATTCATCACTTGTTCTTGATGTAATGAGTCCATAATAACAATAATAAGAGACCCCAAAAAAACACTAAAATAAGAGAAAAATAAAATAAATGAGGATCTTTGTTCTCAGCAGTCCAATAATACTAGTACGAAAGTCCATAATGCCACTCTGGTCATGTTGTCCTGGCTTTTGGGACCGTCTTCCATGGTGATTCCAATTGGATACAGCATACAGTATTCAGTAACGGCCCTTGGACCAGCTTTCCTGGCTTTCCAAGATTATACTTTATTAATGTGGACACACGTAGGGAAAGAAAAACACAAGTACTTCTAAGACATATACATTCAAATGAATGCTTATCTTGTAACTCTGAGTAATAAGAACCTTTGTTTAGCATTGCTATAGATTTACTGCGACATAATATAGAGACCCTCTCTCATTGACATGTTTAACAGCTTGAATGGTTACCCCCTTCCACCAAGTGCTCTTGGATTTGAGTCTCACCCCAATCCCAGTATATCTATATAATATTCAAGCAATGCTGTTTGAACTTATTTATGGCACAAAAAAAACAAACAACAAAACGAAAAAAAAAATTGACCAATGACCACCTATGATGACTGCCACCTATTAGGACTGTAGAGAGGACTGTGTGTCATACGTACAAAGAAAATAGTCGCATGAGCATGACTGTTCCTAAAACCTGGTGTTACTGTTACTATAGTCATAGTTGGTAATAGCTACATGACATAAGGGAACTTCAATAACTTTATATAAAAGAATTATCCAATGTTGAAAGGAAAAAAACTGTTGGAGATTAACCCTAACACCAACTGCTATAGGGAAGCTTTAGTATTCTACATCAACATTTTTAAATGTTTTAAAAGGTTCTCCGTATATTGTTCCCCAAACTCCCCTTTTTATTTTTTTTAATTTCACCATAGCAAAACCAAACTCAAAAATCACCCAAAAATAAAGGTGATAAAGAAAAGAGAAAAAAAATGAACACATTAAAAAACACACACACACACACACACATATACTGTGTGTGTGTATGTATATGTATATATATATATATATATATATATATATATATATATATATATACATAAAAGCTTAAAAAAGGTACAGATTCAATGCTGCCTCAACATGAGATTTGCGATATCTTTCTCTTTAAATTGCTAAAGAGAATTGAATCTTTATTAGTGAAAAAAAACATTAAAACTGCTTTCAAACATTGCCCCTATACAACAGTCAATTCTCTCTCTCTCTGTAGTGGTTAAAATATTAATTGATCCTCTTTAGAAGACAAATTTGCAAGTCAGGCAGGCCAACAAAAATTGCAATAGAGAGGAGACATAAACTTTTATGAAAAAAAAAACCCACAAAAAAAAAAATAGAATTTAGTTAGGCCTGACTGTAAATAATTCTGAAACTTCTCCTTAAAACCAAACATAAAAACTATGCATTAAGGTCCTCTGTGTTTTTCCTCTAAAGTATTTGCCAAGTCTGGGTCATATCTGTTGAATGCACCGATGTTTGTGTACTTTTCCTAAAATACAAAACCATTAATAACACCTCACTCTACCTCTGAGAGGTTCCTTCTGGACTCAATGAGTAGTGGATGCTTGGGACAGTCTTCCAGCAGAGGTAATGAGTCCATCAACAGCAAATACAATTAAAAAAGGTAAAGACACCCCCCACATATCTATACTCTGACAAAAAAGTTATAGAAATACTTGGTGGGTTTCCAAAGTACTTAAAGTCTAGAACAACAGCGTGTAAACATATACCCTTCACAATAATTCACTGGACATGAGTCAATTTGGAAGGAAAAACAAAAAAAAAAAAGACACACTGAATCCATAAGATGCTATAAAGTGCAAAATAATGTATGATCATTTTCTTTCCCAGTGTCAGAGTGAATGAAACTTCACTCTGAGCCCCAGGAAAGAGAAAAGAAACACAAAATCCCTACAGTTTCTCAATGTTATAGGGAGCGAGATCTCATTTCTGTGCACAAGTTATTTATTCGATAATAATTTTCAACTTGTAAAAGGAGAAAGTAAAAAAAATAAATAAAAAAAACGATATATATATAAATATAAACTGGTACCAGTACTGAGCTCATTACAAATGGAAACTAAAAATAAAAAGCATGCGCGTTAACGTGATCACAGTTCTTTTCGATGGCCATCCAGCAATAGTGTGTACACACCCCTGGGGGAAAAACAAATCTTTGTTTAACCATAGACAGTTAAAACACCTCTAGTCCATCGCACAGACACAACATTAATTGAAATTGAATCCCAAACATTCTGGCTAGAGAAAGCTTTGTAATTGCAAATGAGTTGCTAGGTGTTTCTGGCCCACAGGAGAATAAGAAAAGAAATAGGAAAAAAACAATGAAACAGGAGTACTTAGCCTATTATACTGTACCTTCCTTAAGGCATGTGTATTTATGCCTGTGCACAGACATCTACATACCCCTGCTTAATATGTAAATACACTTTAAGGAACTCACTTAACCTGAAAAAGATAACTCACAGAAAAAGTTATTACTCTATCCTTTAAGCAAGCAATACAACATATAAATACATTGATAAAATGGTCACTGACATTCCCACTTTGATCTAATGAACCAAAATGGACCATTAACAAATCTTTTAAATAAATCTCTTCTAACAGGAGAAGTTCCCCATGACTGGCGGATAGCTAATATTGTACCTATCCACAAGAAGGGCAGCAAGCTAGAAGCTGGCAATTACAGGCCAGTGAGTTTAACATCAATTGTAGTCAAGGTAATGGAATCACTTCTCAAAAGAAGGATCATTGATCACCTAAAAATACACAGCTTGCTGGACCCAAAGCAACATGGCTTTACTGAGGGCAGATCGTGCCAGACAAACCTGATTGAATTCTTTGACTATATTACCAGTGTTTTGGACCAGGGTGGTGCTGTGGACATAGCATATCTTGATTTCAGCAAGGCATTTGATACAGTTCCACATAATGATCTGATACAAAAGTTGTACAAGCTGGGACTTAACCCTTGGGTGGTTCAGTGGATATGCAGTTGGCTAAAGGATAGATCCCAGAGTGTGGTTGTAAATGGGGTTCACTCAGAACAGAGACCAGTCACTAGTGGGGTACCACAAGGCTCTGTAC
>BLSH010139262.1:1294655-1307988 GCA_018402905.1 Glandirana rugosa
TAAAAAAAACCCCATAGAACACCTGAATCCGAGGTAAGTGTATATCAAGGACGTGACAATTTTACAGTTTAGCGTGTAGTCGAACAAGTCCACGGTAAGTAAAGTTACCGTGGATTTTTGAACCCCGTTAAGAGGCTCCCTGCAGCGCCGTTCGGCTGAGGAACGGAGCGCTCCAGTCCTCATCCCCTCACCTAATCTAGGCATACAGGGGCCCCCCCAGCATGGGGCCCGGTCGCCATGGCGACTCCTGCGACCCCTATCCGCCCGCCCCTGGTGTAAACCAAATCACATCACACCATGCATTTCACCAAAAAGAAGTTCTTAAGCTTTTTCAGGTGGCACGTGTGGCGCAATTTAGTTTGTGCGATTGCAGTGTGATTTGGCGCGCAACAATTGCAGCAGAATTGCCCCAAGTTTTTAGGTGCCATTGAAATGAATGGCACCTGAACAAGCTGATGTGCGATTTGACATTTTAACAGTGCAGGAACTATATGTGAATGGAGCCTAAGTCCACAAGATACCCCAAAAAAAATTAAGTGCTCTTAAATAACATCTGTCATAATTATAAATGAGCTGGGTTTGGAGGGAAGACAATAGGAGGGAATGTAAATGTAAAATCCATGGTTTGCACTGATCATTACCATTTATAAGAGATGATAGTGTGATTGTAATATCAATGGGAGGGGAAGCTGTGGAGGGTATACAGATACTTGTAGACATGGGTTCTAAATGCATAAAGATTGGACTGTGGTAGTGAGGGTGCCAGGGGTTGACAATTGGAATTGCTGACTAGCTGGCCCTTGATTTGCCTGACTCTCTGACTGTGCCTTTATAGTATGCCTATGGTGTTTCTTATTGCGAGAAAAGGTTTGTCAGCTAGGTCTGGGGAGCAAGGCACTGCGTCTCAAAAGCTAGGAAATACACATGAAACACAAATTGGGGCCTTAATATTGGATGTGGTAGACATTGCTCCTGTTACTAGCGCTGGTTGTGCTGTTTCATTTTGAGGATTTGAGTTCCTGGCATTGTTTTTCATTGTGAGGGCATGGCCCATTTCTTTAGGGCCCCATTGGATCTTCCAAAATGGCAGACGGAATACTGCTCATGCACGTAACAACGTCTCTGCTATGGTGCTCGCACATGCGAGGTGAGCACCAGTATGGCAGTAGGAGGACTATAAATAGCCCTGCATGGCGGCGGTCTCTGTAGTGCTGCCGCCTGCCATGCTTCTCTGACAGTCATGCTACATGAGGTAACAATACTCTGTTAGCATTCTGATTTTCCTGCAGCATAAAGGGATGACATGATTGAAATCACTGACTTTGCACATTGTTTGTTTCTCTTTAGATCAGCTCTATGATGCTTGCCTGTGCCAGCCTATTAATTTAGTGGCTTGCTTTCAGTAAGTTGTCCAATAGTGTTATAACCAGTTGAATCTTTAAGGAATTCTTCATGCCACATTCATTCTCCTTATCTAGCAGTTATAGGTAAGAACTCCTGTATATCAGCTGGCTTGGTATGTTTTTTGAAACATACAATGAAGTATTATATTTAGGAAAAAAACTTTTTTCTCTTTTTACCTGTCCGTTAGATCATCTTCTATAGTGAAGGAGGTGCTTACATATAGCGCATCTTGGGATCCCCCTCGTGGGATCAATCGATCTAGTTGAAGCTAAGCTGTATAATTCCATCTTGGAAGATATTGTTTTTCTGGCTCCTCATTGTGACATGACAGGTGAACATTTGATGAATTTACGTCCCTAATCCAGGACCTGCTGTTGAGAGGATTTTGATTCTCAATGGTTCCTCCAACACTATATTTGTTATTTACTATAGATTTCCACTGTGGGTACATGGTCCTCCTATGACACACTGTTATCCCTATGATGGTAATTTTGTGGCTCCTGCACTGACACATGCTTACTCTCTGGGGTAAGAACAGTCCCTCAAACGATTCATTGTAATTTTAATGCGTATGAAATAATCCTATATGAATATGGATATTAGGGCTGCATGGCCCCATTTTACATTGTCTCAAAATGTTTATTTTTCTGTCCACAGTGAATATATTTTACAGTAATTTAAAACATTCCCTGAAGAAGCCACTCTTTGGCGAAACATGTTGAGCAAAAATTGCCGTACTATATATTTGGATTGCATGTGATCTTTATTCAAATATTTTTTTCAAAGAAAGTATTTTTAATGTACTTAATAAAATTTGATATGGATTTTAAAATATGATGTAGTATATGTTTCAGTTTGGTGCCTTAAAAGTCCCCAATTTGTGTTCCATGTGTGCCTCTTAATGTGTTTTACTCATGTTTTTAGTTTATAGTTCAGTTTTTTTTAAAGGGTTATTAATTAATGTTTGCCCAATATTCACTTAAAATTTTATTTTATGTTCTTTTTGAGCAGTAAGGAATTTCCACCACTGGCACCTCCTTTTGTGGCCAGTGTATTTTGAGCTATGAAGGACCCATCATTGTCCATCTTCGGACTAAAATTTTACAGATTGTGTGTTTCAAGTAAGTTAGTTTGCTTAATTGTTAGCATGGTTAAGTGGTTAGGGGTCCAAGGGACTCATAAAACCAGTTTACAAGGCAGAGGGGCCTCCCTCGAACAAACCTTCTTTTGGGCACTGTGAGTGTCAAGAGCCAGCTGTGTGCCAATATCAGGCACTGGGGTTTTGGGGGCCCTTGTTTTTGTCAGAACCCCTCTCAAAGAACCCCCCAATGCTAAAGGGCATGTGCCATAGTATCGTTGTAGAAGACGGGCTGCACAATCACTGTTTTTAAAATATGGGGATACAGCCCACATGCCTGGTGTACATTAAAAAGTGACAGTTAGCCCTTCTAGTGATTAAAGAGGAAGTAAACCCAGATTGGGCTTACTTCCTCTGTATTCCCCTGTAATGAAGAAGCATAATGGGCTACTATGCATCGCACAGTAGCCCATTATGTGCCACTGACCTGAAAATGAAGCCTGCCATGTCCAGCGCTGTCCCCCGTGCTGGCCGCGTCCATCTTCAGCCCCTCTTTCTTCCGGGGCCGCGACTCCGGCGCTGTGGCTGGCCGAAGTCGCGTGACGTCACTCCCGCGCGCGGGAGCCACCAGGCACGGTCGTAGTGGAGGAACGGCAAGGAGGCCGTTTTTCCACTGCGCATGTGCCAACATGACGTCGGCACATTTACTACCCTGCATATCTCCTGAATGTGCAGGTTTGGGAGATATGCAGTGCACTTACAGGTAAGCCTTATCATAGGCTCACCTGTAGGTTAAAGTGGTTGTCACAAGTTGACAACCACTTTAAACTGTTTATTAAAACCATCAACATCTATTGTTGGCAGATTCACATACATGGTAAATGTTATTCTGCATAGCTGCTGTACAAGTGAGATGTTATGCCTTTCCATCTGATGTTGCATTTGTGTGGTGTACATTTATCCTACTGCAAGTAGCATGAGTGTGACTGTGCAATGCAGGATGAATGACACTGAATCTCATTTGGATTAAGATCAGTAAATAATTCATTGATTTAATTGAACAGTGAATCCTTGATAAATAGACCCCTTAGCCTTTCTAAGTTTAATCTTTTATTTGGGGTTTCTGAAAATTGTTATCTGGTTGAAACAAGATTTCAGGATTAATAGTCTCCAGTAAATAACATTGATAGCTATAATTGCAGAATAAGAAAAAGAGGTTTGCCTGGGGCAGAAACCATTGCCCACGTAGAAAAAATAACACGCAGGGGTTAATTCCCTAAAGTCAAATAGGTTGCTTCGGAGGACAATTTTACACTTTAGCAAGAAAATGTATTTTAACTTAGTGAATATAGTGAAAATTCCCTTTGCAAAGCATACACAATGCCAGGAAAAACAAAACAAAAAAACTGTATTTTTGCTTGCACACCATGGGATAATGGAAGGAAGCAATACGTCACCTTATTCACTAAGCTAAGAGAAAATTCCCTTGCAAAGTGAACAGCCCTTTTCCATTAGTAAATCAATCCCAAAGGATTTATGTCTGCCATCAAGTAGGAGAAAGGATAGTTCACACAGTTTATGTATACCAGTGGTTCTCAACTCCGGTCCTCGGGACCCACCAACAGGCCAGATTTTAAGTATTACCTTGGGGAGATGCAGACTAGATTACTGCAATCACTGAGCAGCAAATGATTTCACCTGTGATGTATTTCAGTTATCCTGCAAACCTGGCCTGTTGGGGGGTCCCGAGGACCGGAGTTGAGAACCACTGATGTATACCAACACGTAGAAGTAATGGTTTCTTAGTGTGTGATAATAAATGTCAAAGAGTTAGAAGGAAGTGTGATGGTCTGGGGTTGTTTTGCTGAATCCGGAGGCAATGACTGGCACTTTGAACATTAGGTCTAAAACAGCATTGTGCAGTCCCTATGCAATACCCTCTGATCTATGCCTGGTTGGTCAGAGGTTAATTCTACAGCAAGACAAAGACCCAAAACATACCACCAAGCTATTTCAAAACTACCTTAGAAGAAAAGGAGATGGGAGTCGGCTTCAGATCATGAAATGCCCAGTACTGTCTCCAGACTTACACCCCATTCACGCTGAATTGGGATAAATTGAATAGTAAAACCAAAGCAACCTACAAGTGCAATGCAGTGGTGGTTACATCCACAGCCATATGGGGTACAACTTTGTAAATAAATGTTTGATTTTATTGTAGAAAGAATGCCAGGACAGTGCACACCAGTTTGATGAGTCAAACATTTAGATTATATTCAGTTAAAGGGATTCTTTTATTTAATTTTTATCACTAAATGTTGCACATATATATTACATTAGTTTTTATTAACACAAGTGGAGTTTTCCTTTTATTTTAAAATAAATCCCTGGGGGACCGTTTAAGGCAGTGGTTCTCAACTCCTGTCCTCAGGACCCACTAACAGGCCAGGTTTGCAAGATAACTGAAATACATCACAGGTGATATCATTTGCTGCTCAGTGATTGCAGTATTCTTGTCTGCATCTCCCCAAGGTAATACTTAAAATCTGGCTTGTTAGTGGGTCCTGAGGACCGGAGTTGAGAACCACTGGTCTAAGGGGTCTGTGTTCTGTATTTTTTTTTTTTTTTATACCACATCAGTAGACTACCTTGAAAGGAAATATTCAGCTTTCTGTTCATACAAGAGTTTGGCTTAGTCACATCATTGTGGTATTTTTTATTTTTCTCTGTTCTTAATCTTTAGTTATACATTCCCTTCCATTCCACCATTATATTTACCTGATGATCAACCCTTCTATAAAATACGTAATTATACAAAGTATATGTTGTCTGTTACATTAATTTAACTACAAGCGCAGTGTTGCTATAATACTATTCATGCATATATACGATCATTTATCACTTTTCTAATTTTGATCCCTCCCTTCCTCCCCACCCAAAAAAACAAAAAAAAAAACAAAAGGGGGAAAAGGGTAGAATCATAGTCCCCCCCAACTAACAGTAACTCTCCCCCCCGCCCCCACTCCCGCCTCACCCTAGGCTCAGGTTCCGCTCCTCTTCTGATTTCATAAAGGAGTTCCAGAGGGACCATATATTTTCATATTTCTCTCTCTTCTGCCTAGCTGTCCAAACCAGATTCTCCATTTGGTTCAGTTCTTTCACTTTCCCTACCCACGTTCGAATCAAGTTGGTTGTGTCTTTTTCCAATTTAGGGGTATACAGGCTGCATTTAAGAGGTGACTCATTATCGAGGTAGCTTTCTTACCATTGTGTAGTAAAAAGAAAATTGGGTCCTCCGGAATCTCAAAATCGCAAAACTTTTGGGAAATCCGGCGGATCCCCCTCCAATAGTCCCTCAGTCCCTGACATGACCAGAAAATATGTAGGAGTGTCCCCCTTTCCTCCTGACACCGCCAGCATCTATCAGATACCTCTGGATAATATCTGTGGAGGAGAGCAGGGGTTTGGTACCATTGTGAGAAGATCTTAAAGCTTGTTTCTTGTACTTTTGTACACATTGACGAGCTGAAAATAAAGTGTATTATATTAGTACGTTGTTCCTCCATTAATATCTTTCCTAATTCTTTTTCCCATTTTTGAAAGAATGGTATCTGAAAATCACCTGTTGGGATTATCAGTAAGGTATACATTTTCGAGATTGTATGTGTAAGCACCCTTTCTCCATACAATGTTTTTCTAATGGCGATAGATCACAGTCAAGATTTTCTGGGATCTTTGGTAACTGTTGAAAATGCCTTAGTTGAGTTGCCTGCTAACTATTTAATTGAAAGGGGCCGCTTGTTGATGTCAGACCTAGAAATGTGGGCCAGGTTCCTGATGTCAAGAAATGAGAAGTCTGGTATTTCTCTCTCCCTCAATGCGTCAAAACTCCCTTGCAATAGGCCAGGTGGAAATTGAGGGTTCCCTGATATGGGATAAAGTGGGGATTCAATTGATGAAAGTTTCTTTTGGGAAAAAAAGTCCAAAACATTGGCATAGTGTGGGTCCTATCAGAGGGTGCCTCTTAATAGAGGTTGTAAGTTCTCTATAACACCAGGCCGCTCTCCGCAGTGGTACATTACTCTGTGTCTGTTCCAGGCCCGGCCACATCTTCTCCTCCTGTATATCTGGAACTGCCAGTCCACCTTTGTGTTTTGGGAGCACTAACAGCGATTTATTGATTCTTGGGTGTTTATGGGCCCATATAAAACGGGTAAGGAGTGCCTGTATTCTCTTAAAATATTGTGTAGGTATCTCGATGGGTAAGGCCTGAAACAGATACAGAAATTTGGGTAAAACGTTCATCTTAATTATATTACACCTCTCAAACCATGAGTGGTACCCCCTATTCCTTTTCTCCATTGATGTCTGCACTTTACACAGTAATGATGGGAAGTTTAATTTAAATGTTTGTGACAAGTCTGTAGGTATGAGCGTTCCCAGGTACTTCAGGGCTTGATCGGTCCATTTAAATTTGAAACTCTTCCTCAATGTGTTCATCAGGGGATCCAGGATTACAATTCCCATAGCCTCTGACTTTGAAAAATGAATGTTTAAATTATAGATATTACTATATATCTCCATTTCACGGAAGAGGTTAGGTAGCGATATCATCGGATTTGTTAGTGAGAATAACATATCATCGGCATATGCCGAAATCTTATATTGCAGTTTGCCTGCCTTTACTCCCTGAATATCTGGGTTTTCCCGAATTTTACAGAGGAAGGGTTCTAGAAATAGAGCGAATAAGATGGGTGATAACGGACATCCTTGCCTGGTTCCGTTAACCACTGTAAACGGATACGAAAGGACTCTGTTTACTTTAACTTGAGCCGTTGGTGTAGTATATAAACTTGCTATCTGTCTCATCATATTATCTCCTAGTCCCACATAATGTAAGACAGAGAATATATATTTCCAACTGCATCTGTCCCAAGAAACACACCCAGGGTCCCAGATTTTCTAACTATGTGAATTAAGTTCATAACTTTAATAGTATTAAGGCCGTAAGGCCATCTGGGCCAGGTGCTTTACCTCTTTTTGTTGTTTTAACTGCTGTCTGTATTTCCTCTAGGGTAATTTGTGACTCCAGCTCCTCTCTTGCTATGCTTGTTAAACTCGGCATCCCAGAAGTCAGTAAATAATCCTCCACTTTTGACTGGTTGAGTGGTTCTTTCTGTAAATTATGAGAGTTGCATAGAAATCTCCAAACCCCTGGGCTATATGCTTAGGTCGGGTATATCTTGATCCATTTGTATCCACTATAAGGGACATAGGATGTTGATTGCTGTTCCTTCAATGTTTGGGCAAGTAGTTTCCCACATTTGTTTCCTGAATCATAAACATGTCTCCGTCCCCTTTGTATTATCTTTTTGGCTTCGTAAAGTAATAAATCCGTAACCTGTCTCCGGGCCACTATTAAATCTCGCCTCTGGAGAGAGGGACTGCTTATGTATTGTTTCCAGTCTTTGTATATTCGATAGGAAAGATGTTAACTTGGCCTCTCTTTCGCGTTTTATCCTGGCTCCATGCTTAATCAGAAACCCCCTAATCACAGTTTTATGAGCTTCCCATATCAACCCTGGGGCGGTTTCTGGAATGTCATTTGTTTGAAAATACCATTTTAGTTCTTCGTGAACCTCCTCTAGGACAACTGGGTCTTGTAACAAATTTTCATTTAGTTTCCAGGTCACTGGGCTACTATGCTTAGTATCTGTTATACCAGGGATATGCAATTAGCGGACCTCCAGATGTTGCAGAACTACAAGCCCCATGAGGCATAGCAAGACTCTGACAGCCACAAGCATGACACCCAGAGGCATGATGTAGTTTTGCAACAGCTGGATGTCTGCTAATTGCATATCCCTGTGTTATACTATATTTTAAGAATATTGGGGCGTGGTCTGACCAGGTGATTGGGCCAATATTAGTTTCGATAACAGAGTGTAGCTGATTATGTAGCTAATTACGCGAGTATGACTTATGAACTGGGGAGTAGAAGGTGTAATCCCTCTCCCCCAAGTGGAATAAATGCCAAGCATCTATGAATCTTGCTTCGTAGAGTGCTTTTACTACTCGTTTTCGCAAACCTTGTGGTATCAAGGAGGTGCCCAAAGAGGTATCCTCCCTCGGTACCAGAGGTACATTAAAGTCTCCTCCTACTATCAGTTGGCCCTCTGAAAATTCTAATAATTTACCTAAAATCTTTTTCAGGAATATGTCTTGTTGTGTATTTGGGGCATATACAGCGGCCAGAGTCACGCTAATTCCACCTATCGCACCCTTAAGAAATAAATATTGGCCCTTCATATCTACCATAGAGTCCGTCCATGTCCATGGCACTTTACTAGAGATCAATATAGATACTACCTTGGATTTTGACAGCGGGTTTGTTGCATGGTATCCAAACGGAAACTGTCTATTTCTAAGTAATGCTAAATTTCTTGCTCTAAAATGGGTTTCTTGTAGGAATGCTATATCCACCCTCATGCGTTTTAAATCCTGTAAAAGTATCCTACGTTTTTCTGGGCATTAAGTCCCTTGGTATTCAGGGACATTATATGAAGGCTATCCATTCTCTAAAGTCTGCCTTTGAGTCGCCCCGTTGGAGAGTGTATGTTTGAAGGGGGGAATGAGGGGGAGAGAGAGAGAGGGAAAGGGGGAAAAATAAGGGGGGGAGAAAACCCACCCAATCCCTAAAACCAGATTGGTTTATCTAAGACCTCCTAAAGAGAACACTAGCAATGTGTTCCCCGGGGGTCTACAAAGCAAAAAGCTTTACACACCCAGCCTATTTCCCCTAGGCTATTGGATGCAATCCTACTGAGGAGCCATAGCCCAGACAAGCCTGGTGAGAGAGAAGGGCTTCCCACACCAGCCGACGGCTGCCGTTCACTTTATCAGGAGAGGAAAAAAAAACAAATATTAGCATCCGGGTATCTGAGCTCTCAAATCAGCTCTACTGAGAGTTATAGGTAGGATGAATGAGGGTCCTATCTACCCGTCTTCTAGATTCTTTGAGTTTCTAATTTCATCATCAGTTCTATTTAATTAGCTCCTATAAAACCTGTATATTTTTTATTATTTCCGTGTTTTCATCTTATCATGTGTGATCATACAATGCCAGTTCTAATGAGACCGGGCATGAAGAAAACCCTATTATACCTAGGCATTAAACGGGCACCTTTCAAAGACTGTATCTCAGATGGGGGGGGTCTCTGACTCCCCCCCAGTGCACTATTCCACTCCCGATAATAAATTATGTATTGTGTGTGTGTGTATTGTGTGTGTTAAGTGAGGGGGAACAAAAAAATGAGATAAAGAACCCCTCTCTCTCGTGTATAGGTGTATGAGTGTATAAGTGTATCATACTTATGTGTGTATTATAATTATAATGACAGGAGGGGCATGGTCTGGACATGATTAGGTGAGGAGGCAGGGCACGTGAGCTCCCGCACAGCCTCCGGCTTGTAGACAACAGACCAGCTAGGTGTACGGACGGCGGTATGCTACCCACAAAACAGCAGGAGACCAAAACATCCCACAAGGCAGCCAAAGGAGGGGAACAGCAGCCAGAGATCCAGCAGTACTTCTCAGCAGGAGGGAGGCGCGGCTCAGGGCGAATGCTGGCAAAGACTGCGAAATCCGGAAGTCAGGCACTGGGAATGGCAGTCCCACTGAGTGAGGTTTGTGGGTCTCATGGGCAAATGGCAGTGGCAGCTGAGAGGAAATGGATCAGCCTGAAATATCATCTGAGGAGCAGTGAACGTATAGCAGCGAAAGACCGGTGAGTATGGTGTCAGAAGATCTACGGTCTCTAATACAGGCGCTCCCTACAAAGGTGGATATGGAGGCTCTGATACAGAGAGTGTAGGAGATGCACCACTAAGAGATCCAGGCTTCCGGAAGTCGCAGACCGAGAACCACTTAAAGAAAAGGCAATGTCTGTTTTCTATAAAATCTCGGGGGGAGAAATGCCTGATAACTTGGAAATTGATAGAGTCCGTAGGACAACGGGCCCTAAAAACATAGACCCCATGCGCCCCCGAGATGTTCTCTGCCGCATGCACTATTATATACACAGAGAGATGATCCTCCGGAAGGCCTGGGAGATAGGGGCAGTAGACATTGAAGGGAGTCGGGTAAAAATACTGCCAGATGCCTCAAGAGCCACCCTATACCGTAGAGCACTGCTTAAACCTATTTTGGACTGCGTGCGGCAGCTCGGTGGCAAGTACAGGTGGAGATACTCAATTGCAGTGGCAATACAGCTAAATACTAAATATTTTACTTAAAAAATGCCAGCAGACCTTCCGGATCTGTTTGCTTTTCTAGGCACAGATCCCTTTCAGGTCCTAAACTGGCTACTTCCACAAAAAATGGGACGTATAAAAGCTGCACTGCCTCAAGAGGCCCACGCTGTACATTTACCACAACTAGCGTTGAGCGAACCCAGACTGTAACGTTTGGGTCCGTACCGAACTTTGGGGTGTCCGGGACCCGGACCCGAACATTTCAAAAAACGTTCGGGTTCTGGGTTCTGGTAGTTGATCACGCATGTTGAATAGCTGCAGGGCAGCCAATTAACAAGCGTTTGCTCTTAGAAGCCATCACAGCCATGCCTACTAATGGCATGGCTGTGAATGGCCAGTGCATCATGTGGCCCAGCCTCTTTATAAGCTGGAGTCACTTGATGCTGTAGTCACATGCTCTCTGAGACTCTGACTACTGTAGGGAGAGGAAGCTGCCAGCGTTTTTGTGAGGGACAGATTGCAGACATTTTAACATCTCATCCTGCATCCTGAGATCACTACTACTGTTGCTCTGAGGGACAGATTCCAGACCTCAGCCTGCATTACACAACGATCTGATTGTGGAGTAATTTGAGATTTCACATACTGCTGCTTTGAGTGACAGATTGCAGATCAAACCCTGCATGACAGAACAATCTGACTGCACTAGGTAGAGGCTTCTGCTTAGAGGGACAGATTACTGTTCAAAAATCATCTCCTAGTGCTATAGGGAGAGCTTCCAGCTGTTGCTTAGAGGGACAGATTATTGTTCAAAAATCACCTCCTAGTTCTATAGGAAGAGTTTCCAGCTGTTGCTTAGAGGGACAGATTATTGTTCAAAAATCATCTCCTAGTTCTAAAGGGAGAGGTTCTAGCTGTTGCTGTAAGTGACAGATTATTGTTCAAAAATCATCGGCTACTCCTATAGGGCCAGGTTTCAGCTGTTGCTTAGAGGGACGGATTATTGTTCAAAAATTATCTCCTAGTTCTAAAGGGAGAGGTTCTAGCTGTTGCTGTAAGTGACAGATTATTGTTCAAAAATCATCGGCTACTCCTATAGGGCCACGTTCCAGCTGTTGCTTAGAGGGACAGATTATTGGTTAAAAATCATCTCCTAGTTCTAAAGGGAGAGGTTCTAGCTGTTGCTGTAAGTGACAGATTATTGTTCAAAAATCATCGGCTACTCCTATAGGGCCAGGTTCCAGCTGTTGCTTAGAGGGACAGATTATTGTTAAAAAATCATCTCCTAGTTCTAAAGGGAGAGGTTCCAGCTGTTGGTGTGAGCGGTGCATTTCTTGCACCAAAATAAAAAGTCCGTCTACGTTGGTGTTTTCAAAAAAAAAAAAAGAAGGTATCAATTGGTATTAATAAATACTTACATAGGTCTACATAGTACATTTGCGGGCACAATGAGGAGAGCAAATAAGGGACGTGATCTTGGTGCTGCTGGTGATGCTGGTGTTGGTGGTGTTGGTGAACCTCCTGTTGGAAGGAGAGGACGTGCTCGATGTGTGCCAGCTACACGCACAAGGGAAACACTTTCCTCAGGTAGCCAACAGAACCTTCACCGGTATATGGTAGGCCCGAATGTCCCTCAACGATTGGTGAGGCCAGAACAAGCACAGGCGATAGTAAATTGGGTGGCTGACAATGCCTCCAGTTCCTTCACATTGTCTCCCTCCCGGTCCCTTGATGAAAGCTCAGAGTTGGCACCTGAACCCCATGGCCATCTGTCTTTCACCTCAGCCCCTTGTAAATTAGCCAAGCAGTCTGAGCCCCAAGTCATGCAAGAGACTCTTATGCTTTTTGATGACTCTCCTGGTGTGCTTTCCGTGGGCCATCCACATAGCGCTGCCCCAGAAGTGGAAGACATTGAGTGCACCGATGCCCAACCACTTCTGTTGCAGGATGAGGACATGGAAACACCAGCGCAGCATGTCTCTAATGATGACGAAACACAGGTGCCAACTGCTGCAGCTTTCCTCAGTGTGCAGACTAACAAGTAGGGCAGTGGTGAAGGGTGGGTGGAAGATGATTTGGAGGAGGATGATGAGGTCCTAGACCCCACATGGACTGAGGGTCATTCGAGTGACGTGTGCAGTTTGGAGGAAGAGGCGGTGGTCGCACAGAGGCACCAGCACAGCAAAAGAGGAAGCAGGTTGCAAAAGCGGAGTGAGCGTCCCCTAGACAGTATGCCTGCTACTACCCACCGCACCCAGGGACCTAGCACACCAAAGGCAGCTCAAAGGCGTTCCCCCACGTGGCAGTTCTTCAGACAATGTGCTGACGACAAGACACGAGTGGTTTGCAAGCTGTGCAATGATAGCCTGAGGCGGGGCATAAATGTTCTCAACCTGAGCACAACCCCCATGATCAGGCATCTAAATTCAAGTCACAAGCTGCATTGGAATAATTACCTCAAAATCCAAGAAAGGTCTCGGCCTCCTCCTGCTTCCTCTTCTGCTGCTGCCTCGGCCTCTTCCTTTACCTCTACTGTGACAGTGTCACCTGCCACCCAGCAAACAGACAATATGACAGCAACGCCACCATGTCCCAAGCA
>BLSH010139262.1:1315513-1335658 GCA_018402905.1 Glandirana rugosa
TTCCTCGTCGATTTCCTAGGGTTATAATATGGTATGGTCCATTGTATATCTTGAAAGGTATATACAAAACAACAAGAATATAAAAAAATTAGTTTAACTTATCAGGAACAGTAAACGTAGACCCACAACATAATAACATAATAGTAGGACATAATGTAATATTATAAATTAGTACATAAAAGGATTAGTAATTCGGGGTGGAAAGTTTTGGATTCCTTTCTATATACTAAGTTTTATATATAAAAAAGATATGACTTTTTATGACACATAACGGAAAGTTTTTGCACAGGTTAAATAATATATTTAATAGATGTTATTTAATGATTAGGAAAATACATGATTAAATATTATAATGTAATACAGGATGATAATACAATAATACAACACCCAGATGCAAATGACAAGGACTATTCAATTTGATTAAAAAAATATAAGAACAACAAAACATATATGGAAAGTTCTATATGTTACCTGGTATGGTATAATATTGGGATCCTTTAGCTGCTCCTTGTGCTCCTTATCTGCCGGTAATCTTTTACCTGTCTGAGTTCTGCTTCACCTTATATTCACTTCACCCCCATTCACTAACATGAGGCAGAATTGGATTGGCTAAAAGGATCTATTCAGATCAGAACAATGTAAGGTGTGTTTCCAATTGCTTAAAGGTCTACTTGCCTTATTATTTGTTATTGCTCCAGTCAGGTGACACATTCATTAACATTTGAAGGTTTGGAGGGAAGACAATAGCAGGAAGTGTAAATGTAAAATCCATGGTTTGCAATTATCATTAGCATTTATAAGCGATGATACTGTGATTGTAATATCAATGGCACAGGAAGCTGTAGAGGGTATACAGATACTTGTAGATATTTGCGACTTTACAGTTTCATTTTATAGTATACTTGGTACTTGCATTCTGTGTTTTATTTTTGGCTTAAATCCCCACTCCGGGCTGCTGTTATACTCTGTCTATAATACCCTATGTGGTGATTTTTAGGTGATTGGTTCTTCTTAATCAGTCGACATGGGTCTAAAAGACCCCTTTTGTCTCATATGTCTTCCAATGAATCTATTGCAGTGCAATGTGCTGCAGAAAGTGACACAAAAGTGGGATCTCCTGGCTGGGAAAAGTAACATGGGGTCCCAGAAGTGAAACACTTCTTCCAGGTCAGTAAGAGGAAAGGGAAGAGAGAGAACAGACATTCGCATGCATCTCTCCCATCTACCCTGCGACACCTACCATGCATGTCCTGGGTGGGTCGATGGGTGCAGAAAACGCAGGTTACATGGTGGGGGGCACAGGGAATGTGTTTAATCCTTTTCTGTCACCTCCATCTGACATACTAATGCTTTGCAGGTGGAGTGGCAGGAAGGGCCCCACACTTTATGAGTAAATTTACCAGCAGCACAGAATAAGGCTTTAATTAACATATATTTTAATCCACTGAGGATTTTTAATAAAAACTATGATGTCTACTTAAACACAATATATATTTCTGATATGTTTATGTGTATAGTAACTGGGATTTACGGAGGCAAAGCTTCTAGGGACACACTGGGCACCAAACACAGAGCAATATATTTTACAGTGGAACATTAGAGGCTCAACAATATAGGCTCAGATCAGAAAAAAATAACATCTAGGAGAAGGACCCTTCTTTTCAAAGTTATTTTCAGCTGCAACCAATGGGAAGTAAAAATTACAGTCACAAGGCTGAAAATAAATATTCTTACCCTTGTGTAAAGCTTTATGATTTGAAAGTAATACTATTCGATTGTCTTACAGGCACTAGGCAGAATACTTTAATTATTTTCCACAGAAAAAGAAGTCGGATTTGTTTGGAAATTGGTTTTAACTAAACATGCACAGTATGCTTGGCTCAATATAATGTCCAAAAATCCAGATGGCTGCACTTCTAAACAGTTCAGTCATCAATAAGCACTGATATAGCGCAAAACTTTCTGTGTCTCCACGGTGTCATAGTGATGTATTGGAATGCTTTTACTACCACAATAAAGATTGGATATTTTTCAGAAATGCAGCCATCTGGATTTTTGGATGTTATATTGTGCACAGTTGGATGAACTGGGCTAGCACTTGAATACTTGAGTATTGTGGAGGATTGTGGAGGCCAGTTACGGCGGACCCACTTGGAGTAGAAGTTTATCTAAATGCATGCTTGGCTGTTTAATTAAGAACTCAGCAGAAATCTAAAGATAGTTTGGCCTGCTAATGGGTGGATTATACCTGAGCATCCAACTGTTTCTACCTATTTGGTATGAGAGTTAGAGAATAAACTATGATGAATGTTTTCTAACAATAATATCATTAATAACTGTATTCTGTGAACAAATTCCTATTTATATTTCGCGGCTCTGTATTTGTGGTGTGGACAAAGAACCACCAAAGTCCCCATAGTACCAAACCTAATTTATATTATTCTTGTCAGATGCCCAAACTGGTTCTTCAAACAAAGGAAATGTAAATACAGAAGGGCCACTTAAAGGATGTCATTCACATTGTGTCCAGGCTCTATGCTTGGGTGTTACTCTTTTTGTTTTGTTTCCATTGTTATAATCTGGTTTATTATGTTAATGGGTTTCCCCATCATCATAGACGTATTGATATGTGAATCCACCCCCTCGTGCCATTGTGTTCTCCCTGGGGGGGTGGGGAGAAGACAACGATTTTTGCTAACGGCTATAAAAGCTGCTTGCAATAATCACATGTAAAATAAAGCAGGCTAGTTGTACCCAAGTTGATTACATTCAGCCTGCCCATACATAGTTTGAATCTCGGCCGGTTTAACAGGAAGCAGCTAAAATTCGAACGTCTATGGCCCACCTTGCTAGATTTTCAAACAACAAACAGAACATTATAATGGATGACAAAATATGTAAGATCATCCAGAACAATTTGGATGTCTCATTTTTATATAAATATGCAAAAAAACCCCCCCCGTGCTATGGTGTGTCGATTAACCACTTCAGCCCCGGAGCCGTTTCTGACACTTGTTATTTACAAGTTAAAATCTGTATTTTGTGCTAGAAAATTACTTAAAACCCCCAAACATTATATATATTTTTTACCAAAGACTCTGGAAAATAAAATGGAGGTCATTGCAATATTTTATGTCACACGGTATATGCGCAGCAGTCTTTCAAACGCAATTTTTTGGAAAAAATAAAAATTTTGAATTAAAATAAAAGAAAACAGTAATGTTAGCCCAATTTTATATATATTGTGAAAGAGGATGTGAGGCCGAGTAAATAGATACCAAACATGTTACGGATGAAAATTGCGCACACTCGTGGAATGACGACAAACGACTGTACTTAAAAATCTCCATAGTCGACTCATTAAAATTTTTTAAAAGTAACCAGGTTAGAATTACAGAGGAGGTACTTTGCTAGAATTATTGCTGACACTCTGATGATCGTGGTGATACCTCACTTATGTGATTTGAACACCGTTTACATTTGTGGGCGCAACTTACTTATTCATTTTCTTTGCTGCGCGAGCTCGTGGGGACAGGGGCGCTTTACATTTTTTATTTATTTATTTATTTTATTTAATACATTTTTTTAGCACTGTTCCTTTAAAAAAAATCTGATCACTTTTATTGCTGTCACAAGGAATGTAAACATCCCTTGTGACAGTAATAGGTGGTGACAGGTACTCTTTATGGAGGGATTGGGCGTCTGAAAGACCCCAAATCCCTCCTTTGCACTTGAAAGTATTCAGAATGCCAGAATTGGCATTTCTGAACACTGTAATTATTTTAAAATCAGCACCATTCCACCCGAGTAAACGGAAAGTGACGTTGTAACGAAATTCACGAAGGAGACCTGATTGGAGCCAATTCTTGTTTAGTTTGGGACTCCACACAGCGGGCAGGAAGGGCACCACTCTCCCGGGGGGAATGGGAGGCCGGAGAAGAGTGTCAGAAGGCGGCAGGAGGGGGGGGGGGAATGTATCATCCCGCTGCCTGGGATAACGGCCGAGCGGCTGCCGAACTGGATCGGCCATTATCACCAGATAGCCGACTGCCCGCTCTGAAAAACGGTTCTCTGGGTTATAGCCTGCTGCTATACCCCAATAAATCCACTTCACCCGACCGACGTATGGGCTTGTCGATTTGCGTGAAGTGGTTAATACAAAAAATTGTGTATAATGAAAAGACATCATATGAAATACAGTGAAAATACATATACAAACTAACAAAACACCACTAGAGTTTTGATAACCTAAAATCACTGCTGCCTCCTTACACCAAATATAGAAAGACGTAAATAAATTCTCTTCTTTTTTAATATATGGGGATATGTCAATTGAATAGAGGAACAACCTATCGTTACAGAGGTCCAGAATTGTGGTGCATGGTTGACACAAAAGCACATTTTATCAATCATGATAATGAGTTACATTGAGCTCCAGTGAGTTCCTTCCTAAAGGTAGAGGGTCTTCTTGAGCACAGGTGGTGTGTGTTGGAAGACTGGAAGGAAGCACCATTTTTGTCAGGAAAACATGTTTACTTGCTGTCTAATATATCCCTCTCACTTTCAGGTGCAATTGTCAGGAGATAATCAATATTAATCACTGCAAACCACTGCAAGTCAGTGGTCATATGTTACTTGTAGTTTTTCATCCTGTGTTGAATGAAGTCATTTAATGCAATACTGAGAGTGAGTGCCATTTTATACTTCAAGTCTGTCATTAAGGCAGTCACCGGCATCACCGGTTGCTTTCATCACCTTTTATGGACTGTTCAGGTTGAGCAGCGGTGAGTTTTCTATTAGTATTGGCTGATCGGTGTACATCTCCAACATTCCAAATCCAATTTCCATATCCTTTATACATCAAATATAGTATTCAGAAAAGGTGACTGAAAATGTTTGAACACAGAGTTCACAAAAAATCAAAGACATGCAGTACTTTCATTCCTGTGAGTTATTTGTTAATTTACTGTTTAACTTAGCTTTTCAATCTTTCAAAAAGTTTTATCCCGCAAATCTTCTTATATTTTGTTAGATAATATTTTTGTATGTTTAAAAGATTCTGGAACATTACATTTTGTTGGATAGTACAACCCCTGGCAAAAGTATGGAATCACTACTTTTGGAAAATGTTCATTCAATTGTTTAATTGTGTAGAAAAAAAAATAATCACAGACATGCCTCAAAACTATTTTCATTTAACATTCCAACCTTCAAGCTTTAAGAAACACTTAAAATATAAAAGAAATAAAACTGCACTCAATTGCAACTGTTTTTGCAGATCAATCACGGGAGAAAAATATGGAATTACTCAATTCTGAGGAAAATATTATGGAATCACCATGTACTTTGTAGTTCTAAAACAAACATCTGTATCAGAATACATCCTGAAAAGTTATGTCATCATCACCAAACATCCTTTCAATTGATGGGATAAGAAAAGTGTACAAAATTTTAATATAAGCCTGTGCATTTATTGGAGATTTAATGGCTGTCATCTCCCTCGTACCTTTACCTGACATGCAACCCCATATCATCAATGATTGTGCAAATTTGCATGTTTTCTTCAGGCAGTCGTCTTCATACATTTCATTGGAACAGCAAACAAAAGGTCCAGCATCATCAACCTTTCCAATGCAGATTTGTGATTAATCACTGAATATCACTTTCATCCAGCCCTCCACAGTCTATGATTGCTTTTCTTTAGCCCACTGTAACCTTGTTTTGTTTCTGTTTAGGTGTTATTGTTTGGTAATGATGACATCATTTTTCAGGGTGTATTCTGATGCAGATGTTTGTTTTAGAACTGCAAGTACATGGTGATTCCATAAAAAAATTTCCATATTCTTTTCCTCTGCTTGATCTGCAAAAACAGTTGCAATTGACTACAGTTCTTTTGTTTTTATTTTATTTAAGTGTTTCTTAACCCCCATGGTGGTATTCCAGAGTGTGGCTCGGGGTGAATTTTCTGTACCAAGAGTGGTAACCCCGAGCCACACTCGGGATTGCATCACTGGATCCAGGCAGCGTTACTTACCTTGTCCCCTGGATCCAGTGATGTCCCCCGCTGTGTCTGCGGGCTGTATCCTCCGCCCGATGCCTGTGTGATGCCGGGCTCTGTTCCTTGCGAGGCGTCGCATCGTACGGGGGCGGAGTCCGGCGGGAAATTCAAATAGTGAAATACACCGTAAACATACAGTACACTGTAATCTGTAAGATTACATTACTGTATCAAATCATTTCACATCCCCTTTGTCCCTAGGGCTTTGCCCAGTGCCCTGCATGCACTTTTATATAATAAATGTCATTCTTTCTGCCTGGAAACTTGAGAACGTCCATGGCAACCAAAAAGCATCCCTTTATGTCAAAAGTGGTTTTTGTTCAGCTAGAAAACACCAATAGTAAATAAGAATCATTGAGTAGGATTGAGTAATACTGATTTTTGGGGAAATTTATCATCAGACACTGAAAGTGATGACAGCGACAATTCTGCAAATGAGCAAATGTCAGTGTTTTTGATTTGACTACATTATTGAATACATTTTATTACTATTATGTTATTATTTTTGATAATTATTTATAGTTATTTATTATATTATAATTTATGATTTTGAGTTTCAAATGTTATCATACCCGGGATGTCCACTAGACTCTTGTTTGGACAGATTTCAGTGAGTTATTCCTAATCATTACAGGCCTACAATATAAAACACCAAATTTCTATGCAAAAAAATGGACCGCTTTTAGATGCAAAAATCTGACATAATCATACCGCCAGGGAAGTTAAAATCAGAAGGTTGAAAAGTTAAATAAAAATAGTTTTGAGGCATGTCTGTGATTAGTTTTTTTCTACACAAACTATTGAATGAACATTTTCCAAGAGTGGTGATTCCATACTTTTAGCCAGGGGTTGTATTTTTGTGTGTTTAACCACTTCAGCCCCAGAAGGATTTCACACTTTAGGACCAGAACACTTTCTGCAATTCGGCACTGTGTTGCTTTAACTGACAATTGAGCGGCCGTGCGACGTTGTACCCAAACTAAATTTGCATCCTTTTTTCCACAAATAGAGCTTTCTTTTGGTGGTATTTGATCCCCTTTGCGTCATTTCTGATCACCGCTATAAAAAAAAGAAGAGCGACAATTTTGCAAAAAAACCCAAATTTCTTACTTTTTGCTAAAATACAAATCCAAAAAAACCCAAAAAAAGTACTTTTTTTCATCGGTTTTGGCCGATTTATATTCTTCCTCATATTTTAGGTACAAAAAAAATAGCAATCGCCGTTTATTGATTGGTTTGCGCAAAAGTTGCCGCGTTTACGGATGATGAGAATTAATTTATGGGGTTTTTATTTTTTTTATTAGTAATGGCGGCGATCTGCAATTTTTAGCGGTACTGCGATATATCAGCGGACATGTCGTCCATTTTGACTTTTTTTTTGGGACCATTGACATTTATACAGTGATCAGTGCTATAAAAATGCACTGATTACTGTGTAAATGCCATTGGCAGTGAAGGGGTTAACCTGGAGGGGGCTTAACTGTGTTCCCTCACTGTGCTCTAGCTGTATGGGTGCTGGGCTGGCAGGGGGAGGGGAGTGATCACGGCTTCCATATACAGGAAGCCTGTGATCACAGCCCTTCCCCCTCTATGAGAACGGAGATCCGTGTTTACATACACGGACCTCCATTCTTCCATTCCGGGGGGGCCATCGCGGGTAGCTGGTGGCAATCAAGTCCGCCCTACCCGCTCCCTGGCCCCCCCGGAACACAGTGAGCGTTCAAACGCGCCTCCGACAATGTCCAACTACTTTGTCGCCATCAGACGCCGGTCGGCAGTCGGAAAGTGGTTAAAGGATTCAGGAAATTGTGACATATTTTTTTTCGTCAGCCAATATCTTTCTGAAGGAAAACAACCGGAGAGATTTAAATGAATAAAGAGAACAGTGACAGCAGAAAAAGTCTAATCAGTCTTTCTAGTCAGCCTTTTTTGTGTTTTTAGTTTTTTATTTCTATTGTTGCCCGAAGAAAGGTGTACGTTCACCCCAAATGTTTCATACACCTTACTAAAAGGAATGAAAATGACTTGGGTTCTAAATGCATAAAGACTGGACTGTGGTAGTGAGGCTGCCAGGCATCGACAATTGGAATTGCTGACTAGCTGGCCCTTGATGTGCCTGATTGTCTGACTGTGCCTTTATAGTATGCCTATGGTGTTTCTTATTGTGAACTGCATCTCAAAAGTTAGAAAATACACATGGAACACAAATTGGGGCCTTATTATTGGATGCGGTAGACATTGCTCCTGTTACTAGTGCTGGTTGTGCTGTTTTCCTTTGAGGATTTAAGCTCCTGGTCCTGGCATTGCTTTTCATTTCAAAGGCATGGCCCATTTCTTTAGGGCCCCATAGGATCTTCCAAAGTGGCCGACAGAACATCATGTGCGTAACGCTGTCTCTACTATGGCGCTTGCGTGATAAGCACCAATATGGCAGTAGGAGGACTATAAATAGCCCTGCATGGCTGCAGTCTCAGTAGTCCGGCCACCTGCCATGCTGTGGAAGGAGCTTCCCTGACTGTCATGCTAAATGAGGTAACAATACTCTGCTAGTATTCTGATATTCTGGCAGCATACAGGGATGATATGATTGAAATCACTGTCCTTGGACATTGTTTCTCTTTAAACCAGCTCTATAATGTTTGCCTGTGCCAGCCTATTAATTTAGTGGTTTGCTTTCAATGAGTTGCCCAATAGTCTTCATGCCACATTCATTCTCCTTATCTATCAGTTATAGGTAAGACCTCTCGTATATCAGTGGGCCTGGTATGTTTTTTGAAACATAATTAAGTATTATATTTAGTAGAAAAATTTTTTTTCTATTTTTATCTGTTAGATCATCTGCTATAGTCAAGGAGGTGCTTACATATAGGGCATCTTGGGCTCCCCCTTATGAGATCAATCAATCTAGTTGAAGCTAAGCGTTATAATTCCATCTTGGAAGATATTGTTTTTCTGGCTACTCATTGTGACATGACAGGTGAACATTTGATGAATTTATGTCCCTAATCTGGGACCTGCTATTGAGAGGATTTTGATTCTCAATGGTTCCTCCAACACTATATTTGTTATTTTCTATAGATTTCCACTGTGTGTACATGGGCCGCCTATGACATAATGATATCCGTATGGCAGTAATTTTGTGGCTCCTGCACCAACACATACTTACCTGGTGGCATCTCTGGGGTACGAACAGTCCCTCAAATGATTCATTGTAATTTTAATGCATATGAAATAATCATATATGAATATGGATATTAGGGCTGCATAGCCCCATTTGATGTCAAAATCTGTATTTTTTTTCTGTCCACAGTGAATATCTTGTACAGTAATTAGAAAACTCTCCTGAAGGAGCCACTCTTTGGTGAAACATGTTGAGCGAAAATCGCTGTACTATATGCCTGGATCGCATGTGACCTTTACTCAAATCTTTTTTTATAACAAAGTATTTTTAATGTACTTAATAAAATTTGATATGGATTTTAAAATATGATGTAGCATATTGTTTCAGTTTGGCACCTTATAAGTCCCCAATTTGCTTTCCATATGTGTTTCTTATTATAATTTTTATTTACAGTTCAGCTTTTTTAAAGGGTTATTAACCAATGTTTGCTCAATATTCACTGAATATTTTATGGTGAATGTTTTAGTTGAGTAGTAAGGAATTTCCACCACTAGTACCTCTTTTGTGGCCAGGGTATTTTGGGCAATAAGGAACCCATCATTGTCCATATTTGGACTAAAAATGTTATAGATTGGGTGTTCCTAGTAAGTTAATTTGCTTAGTTGTTAGCACGGTTAACTGGTTAGGGGTCCAAGGGACTCATAAAACCAGTTTACAAGGCAGAGGCGCTGGTAAATGGTGTCTAAGCCTCCCTTGCCAGTGCCCCTTTTTGGGCACTGTGGGTGCCAAGAGACAGCTATCTGCCAATATCAGGCAATGGTGTTTTGGGGGGTGTCCTTTTTGTTTTTGGAGGAACCCCTTGCAAAACACCTCCCCAATGCTAAAGGACATAAAACCATTTTACAAGGTAGAGGGGCCTCCCTCGCCAGTTCCCCCTTTTTCATACTGTGGGTACCAAGAGCCAGTTGTCTGCCAATATCAGGCACTGGTGTTTTGGGGAGTCCTTTGTTTTTGGCAGCACCCCTCTCAAAGCACTTCCCCAATGCTAAAGGGCATGTGGGATAGTATTGTTGTAGAAGGGGGCTGCACAATCACTGTTCTTAAAATATGGGATACAGCTCACATTCCTGGTGTACATTAAAAAGTGAGAGTTAACTATTCTAGTGCTTAAACTGTGTATAAAAACCATCAAGATCTATTGCTGGTAGCTTCACATACACGGTAAATGCTATTCTGCAAAGCTACCATACAAGTAAGATTCTATGCCTTTCCATCTGATGTTGCATTTGTGTGGTGTACATTTATCCTACTGAAAGTAGCACGAGTGTGACTGTGAAATGCAGGGTGACACTAAAACTAATTTGGGTTAAAATCATTAAAGAATTAATTGATTTAATTTAACAGTGAATCCTTGATAAATAGACCCCTTAGCCTTTCTAAGTTTGATCTTTTATTTGAGGTTTCAGAGAATTGCTATCTGGTTGAAACAAGATTTCAGGTTTAATAGTTTCCAGTAAATAAAATCCATAGCTATAATTGCAGAATAAAAAAAAGAGGTTTGCCTGGGCAGAAACCATTGCCCATGTAGTAAATAAATGACACACAGGGGTTGGCTCACTACAGGCAAATAGGCTGCTCACTTTGGAGGACAATTTGCACTTTAGCAAGAAAATGTCTTTTAACTTTGCGAATATAATGAAAATTCCCTTTTCAAAGCATACACACTGTCAGGAAAAAAACAGTATGTTTGCTTGCACACCACAGGATAATGGAAGGCAGCAGTACTTCACCTCATTCACTAAGCTAAGAGAAAATTCCCTTGCAAAGTGAACAGCCTTTTTGCCTTTAGTAAATCAATCCCACAGGGTTTATGTCTGCCATCGAGTAGGAGAAAGGATAGTTCACAAGGTGTTCATGTATACCAACAAGTTAGATGAGTAACGGTTTCTTAGTGTGTGACAATAAATGTCAAACAGTTAGGAGGAAGTGTGATGGTCTGGGGTTCTTTTGCTGAATCCAGAGGCGGTGACTGACACTCTGAACATTAGACCAAGAACAGCATTATGCAGTCCCTATGCAATACCCTCTGATCTACACCTAGGTGGTCAGAGGTTAATGCTACAACACGACAATGCCCCAAAACATACCACCAAGCTATTTCAGAACTACCTTAGAAGAAAAGAAGAGGAGAGTAGGCTTTAAATCATGAAATGCCCAGTACCGTCTCCAGACTTACACCACATCAAGTTGAATTGGGATGAACTGAATAGTAAAACCAAAGCAACCTACATGTGCAGTGCAGTGGTGGGAACATCTGCAGCCATATGGGGTAGAACTTTCTAAAAAATATTTGATTTCCATTGTAGAAAGAATACCAGGAGTGTGTTCAGTTTTAAAATCTGCAAACAGTGTACACCAGTTTAGATTATATTATATTCAATGGATTCTGTGATTTCATTTTTAGCACTAAATGTTGCACATATATAATACATTCATTTTTATTAAAACAAGTGGAGTTGTCCTTTTATTTTAAAATAACTCCCTGTGGGACCTTCTAAGTGGTCTGTGTTCTGTATTTTTTAAATAGAAGCCAGAAGGGAGATTTAATTTGCTGGCAATTTAAAACCATTTTTCATTGGAAATGTCAGGGCTTAGAAAAATCCCCTGCCCCTGGCCAAATGGAATTATTTAATTTTCTTTTTGTACTGGCACATGTTCCCCCAGGCAGTGCCCACAACCCTTTGCCTATTAGCCCAGAAATTGGCATTTTTTTATTTAACTGATCAACTAATTGATTTCAGTGGGGTTCAGGTCCAGCATCAAAACACTGCTTGAACCAAACCCAGGACCAGCGACTGTTAGGCTCATCCCTACCTGTTACATTAGGGTGAGTTGCTGTGTTTATATAACTGCTGCACCTCCCTAGACTTACATGGGCAGCCTGCAAAAACAGCTGGCTGCATAATCAAACAGTAGATTGACAGTGTACTGGTCAATGTGAATGAGGCCTTAGTTTGCAATTCAACACTTTGAAACATAAATTCAAGGATTATTGACCATTTGTATTATAAGTGCATATTTATCAACGATTTTGCCTGACATTAACCCAAAGCTGGCAGATAAATTCACTTTTGATTGCCATGACAATTACATTCTCCACCATTCTGGAGAGGAACACATACTTTACAGTGAAAAACGTCAATAACCTTTCAGTGTACACTTCTCACATTCAACATATTCACATAAATCATTAGATTGGTTAGCCAAATGTTTATTCATAATATACAGCAATTACAGTTTATTTTCACAGTGGCTCTGGTGATCCCTTTTGTGTTAAAATCTGATGTGCCCGCTGTCTAAAGCTCTGATCAGATTTGGAACATTTAGTTCCCCTTTCTCATGTGTGAGTTATAAAAGGGGGTAAATCTTCTGGAGTTCAAGTGGTTAATAACAAGGACAAACCACTTTCCTATAAGTTTTCTGATCACAAGAACATTTTTTTTCTATTTGTACTAAGCACATTCTGAACACCTAAATGACTTCCCTATGTGTTTTCAGGTGTTGAGTCAGACTTGACTTTCGAGAGAAGCACTTTGCACATTTGGAACATCTAAATGGCTTCTCTCCTGTGTAGACCTTCTAGTGTTCATTCAAATTTGATTTATTTCTAAAACATGCATTGCCTTAAAGCGGTAGTAAACCCATGCATTTAACAGGTTAAAAACCAGTCACATTTGCGGCACATGCCGGAAATGTAACACTCCCATTGATTGTGCTCTAAACCAAACTGTCAAACCATCCAATGGCTGGTGTCATAGCTGATCACATGTGCAGCATCATGGCAGTTGTAGACTAAATAGAGGCCAAGATGGCAGCTTCCTTGGCTGAAAATGATAGGAGGGTTTACTACCACTTTAAGGGCATTGATATGGCTTCTCTGCTGTGTGAATCCTCATGTGTTTAGTAAGAAGAGATATGCATGAGAAGGACTTATTACATTCTGAACATCTGAAAGGCTTCTCTCCTGTGTGAATCCTCTGATGTTTGAAAAGGTCAGCTTTATTTCTAAAGTATTTATTGCATTCAGAGCATTGATGTGGCTTCTCTCCTGTGTGAATCTTCATGTGTCGAGTAAGATTAGATATGATGGAGAAGCATTTATAACATTCTGAACATCTGAAAGGCTTCTCTCCTGTGTGAATCCTCTGATGTCTATAAAGACTGGATATTCCTGAGAAGCACTTTTTACATTCTGAACATCTGAAAGGCTTCTCTCCTGTGTGAATCCTCTGATGATCTGTGAGATTTGTTTTTTTGTAAAAATATTTGTCACATTCTGTACACTGGTATGGCTTCACTCCTGTGTGAATCATCTTGTGCTCAGTCAATGACTTTTGGTGTGAAAACGTTTGATCACATTCAGGACAATGGTATGGCTTCTCTCCTGTGTGAATCCTCAGATGCTGAATAAGATGATACTTTTGTAAGAAGCTCTTGTCACATTCTGAACATATATATGGCTTTTCCCCTGTGTGAATCCTCTGATGATGAATAAGATGCTCCTTTCGTGAAAAGCTCTTTTCACATTCTGAACACATAAATGGCTTTTCCCCTGTGTGAATCCTCTGATGATAAATGAAATTAGATTTTGTTCTAAAGGATTTGTCACACTCAGTGCAAGAAAATGGCTTTTCACCTGTTCCATCCATCATCCTTTGCTGTAAAGCCTTTTCACGATTTTTTCTCTTTCATCCACCTGAAATAAATGTTTATATAAATAAATTAAATACTAGCAGAGTAGAGATTTAATAACATTTGAAAACAGGTATTCACAGTGTTGAGAAATGTACAATTTCAGAAATATAGTTTGTTTCACGTGGAGAGTTAGAAGCTAATTAAATATAGAAAGTGGATTTTGCAATCCACTTTTATTTATAAAACAGCTAGGTTACAACCCATTGTAATATGCATTGTGTAGCTCATTAATAAAATGCAGGTTGCAGTTTGGAGGCTGCCGTAGCTCATAGACTTTTCTCTGCTCAACATAGCACAAAGAATGTTGCAAAACTTGACTTTTACAGGCTCCATTCACACTTGACAAATTTTGAATCAATGAAAGAATTGCTTTGATTCTTCCTGCAATCAAAAATTGTGCAGCAATTGCTGCAAAACACACAAGTGCATTTCAATGCCATTCATTCTTAATGGCACCACAAATGCAGTGTGATTTTACCATGATTGTCGCTCAACAGAATTGTGTGGCACTGCTTTTTATCTTTGCCCCTTAGTGAGCTTGCACAACATTAAAAACACTCCCCACTGGGCCCAGTATGGTGAGAGTATATTGGCTATATATGTATATAGTGTACAAAAGTACGGGGTGTTACATGGATTCTGGGGAACCAACCAAAAGCACAAACATATCAAGGTGCGGCTATATTGGGAGGACTTCCAGTTCCATCAATTACCCATATAGAATTACTCAGTAGCCATTGAAACTAAGCTATTAGCTTGAATCAAAATATAAATCTGACAGTGATTCCTCAGGATGACTGAAAGGGTACTATATCATAGTTCACTCAGGTGCTACTTGATATATTGAAATGCCAGCAGCAGGTAGCAAACGTGCAGTAACACTGTCTCTGTGTTTACTGATCAGTGGCCAATGTCTTTATGTATGGATGGCAAGATAAACACACATATTCTGCAGGGTTGCTGTTGGATATCCGGCTATAATTGGCAGTTAAATGATGCAGATGAAACGTCTATACATTGGTAGATCGATGGCCGATATCGTAGTGTGTGGGGGATATACATAATCCGCAAGTTCTGCAGAAGCCGCAGCAGCGGGGAATGTGCAGAGATTGATAGATTGTATGTAGATCATATACAATTATATAGTCATGTGAGTAGCTAATTGTGCTGATATTAGGTAATAATTAACCACAAATCACAGATGGCAGTGCGCTCTGTTCAGCAATAGTCTTCTAAGCTGAGGCTTAACTCATGGTTAGTTGGTATCATATTTGTAGAAGTGAAATAATCTTCTCATGATGGTTTAAAGTTACTCCTCTGTCAGCCCTAAAGTTTCATCTGTCATATTTCCTGCATATGAACGATCAGCATTGGCTGTTTCAACGTGTTTTACTCTTGGGCTTCATCAGGAAACCACTAAGGAATAAATGCAAACCACTCTAACTGCCCACATGGATAAACCAGGGAGCTCAAGGGTCCAACCCAAAGAGGAACCCCAGATGAATCAGTGGATCCTGTGCACCCCACCCAAATGGAAGCATAGAGTGGACCACAGGAGTTAATCAGGAGGCGTGCAACTTCAAAACTGGGGGGTACTACCAAGATCACACAGGGGCATAGAATATGTGGCTGTCCATGCATGAGAGACCCTTAACTCTAATCTATATATTTTTTTCATTTTGGATAGCGTAGAGAATGCTAGAACCCTTATAATTTTTATCTGGTGTGATCTCCAAAAGGTATACATTTCAATCACTTTCTGTAGTGAAAATACAACAAGAAGTAAGATAAAATATATTCAATGTGAGAGTAAATTTCCTCTTAGATAGTTATCACTTTCCCTGTCACTGTCAGCTGCCCCCATTGGAATATTTCCCCTTACCTCCTGTTCCAATATTAACCATACATTTTTGGATTTCCCATAATTTCCCATTCTTTTGACAATGGTCTGCAGGACAAGAAAAAAGGGCGAATTTCTCTAGATTGGTCACTGACAGCAATAAAAAACGATAAGGGGTTCTATCATTCCACACTATCTAACATTAAAATAAATGTTTTGGCTTCAGATATAATTGAAAATTCTGTTTGCACATAAAAATCTCTATTCACAGATAGTTAAATAAACAAATTGCACCTCATGTATTTAATTATATAAATTATCTACATCAAATAAAATATGAGCTATTGTAGATAATTATATAATAAATTGGTCAGGTTTTCGAAAGGCAATACACAGTATTTTTCAGTATAGAAAAAATATATTTTGAATAATATATCTTTCCTTAGGTTTTGAAAGGTGGGACTTAATGATTAGGAAAATACATTATTAACTATTATAATGTAATACAGCATGATAATACAATAATACAACACCCAGATGCAAATAACAAGGACCATTCATTTTGATTAAAAATTATAAGAACAAAAAAGTATATGGAAAGTTCTGTATGTTACCTGGTATGGTATAATATTGGGATCCTTTAGCTGCTCCTTGTGCTCCTTATCTGCCGGAAATCTTTTACCTGTCTGAGTTCTGCTTCACCTTATATTCACTTCACCCCCATTCACTAACATGAGGCAGAATTTGATTGGCTAAAAGGACATAATCAGATCAGAACAATGTTAGGTGTGTTTCCAATTGCTTAAAGGTCTACTTGCCTTATTATTTGTTATTACTCCAGTCAGGTGACACATTCATTAACATTTGAAGGTGTGGAGGGAAGACAATAGCAGGAAATGTAAATGTAAAATACATGGTTTGCACTTACTTATCATTAGCCTTATAAGAGAGGATATTGTGATTGTAATATCAATGACAAAGGAAGCTGTAGAGGGTATACAGATACTTGTAGATATTTGTGACTTTACAGTTTCATGTTATAGTATACTTGGTACTTGGATCTACTGGCTGGGAAAAGTGACATGGGGTCCCAGAAGTGAAAAATTTCTTCCAGGTCAGTAAGAGGAAGGGGAAGAGAGAGAACAGACATTCGCATGCATCTCTTCCATCTACCCTGTGGCACCTACCATGCCTGTCCTGGGTGGGACGATGGGACGATGGGACGATGGGCGCAGAAAACCCAGGTTACATGGTGAAGGGGACAGGGAATGTGTTTAATCCTCTGCTGTCACCTCCATATGACATACTAATGCTTTGCAGGTGGGGTGGCAGGAAGGCCCCCCCACTTTATGAGTAAATTTGCCAGCAGCACAGAATAAAGCTTTAATTAACATATATTTTAATCAGCTGAGGATTTTTAATAAAAAATATGCTGTTTACTGAAAACACAATATATATTTCTGATATGTTTATGTGTATAGTAACTGGGATTTACAGAGGCGAAGCTTCTAGTGACACACTGGACACCAAACACAGAGCAACATATTTTACAGTGAAACATTAGAGGCTCAACAATATAGGCTCAAATCAGAAAGAAATAACATCTAGGAGAAGGACCCTTCTTTTCAAAGTTATTTTCAGCTGCAACCAATGGGAAGTAAAAATTACAGTCACAAGGCTGAAAATAAATATTCTTACCCTTGTGTAAAGCTTTATGATTTGAAAGTAATACTATTAGATTGTCTTGCTGGCACTAGGCAGAATACTTGAATTATTTCCAACAGAAAAAGAAGTCAGATTTGTTTGGAAATTGGTTTTAACTAAACATGTACAGTATGCTTGGCTCAATATAACATCCAAAAATCCAGGTGGCTGCACTTCTGAACAGTTCAGTCATGAATAAGCACTGATATAGCGCAAAACTTTCCGTGTCTCCATGGTATCCTAGTGATGTGTTGGAATGCTTTTACTACCACAATAAAGATTGGATATTTTTCAGAAATGCAGCCATCCAGATTTTTGGATGGTATATTGTGCACAGTTGGATGAACTGGGCTAGCACTTGAATACTTGAGGATTGTGGAGGATTGTGGAGGACAGTGACGGTGGACCACTTGGAGTAGAAGTTTATCTAAATGCATGCTTGGCTGTTTAATTAAGAACTCAGCAGGAATCAAAAGATAGTTTGGCCTGCTAATGGGTGGATTATACCTGATCATCCAGCTGTTTCTACCTATTTGGTACGAGAGTTAAAGAATAAACTATAATGAATGTTTTCTAATAATAATTTCATTAATAACTGTATTCTATGAAGAAATTCCTATTTATATTTCGTGGCTCTGTATTTGTGGTGTGGACAAAGAACCACCAAAGTCCCCATAGTACCAAACCTAATTTATATTATTCATGTCAGATATCCAAACTGGTTCTTCAAACAAAGGAAATGTAAATATAGAAGGACCATTTAAAGATGTAATTCACATTGTGTACAGGCTCTGTGCTTGGGTGTTGCTCTTTTTGTTTTGTTTCCATTGTTATAATCTGGTTTATTATGTTAATCTCTGACCAGTATCAGATTTGGATCAGTATGACCAGGTACATTTCATTTTTTTATGTACATTTAGGAAAAAGAACCTTTAGGCCGTTCATAAACATAGCAATTTTATTTGCCTGCATCCACAGGTTTCCCCATCAACATAGACAGTATTGACATGTGAATCCATTCCTTCGGGCCAATTTTTGCTAACGGCTTTAAAAGCTGATTGCAATAATCACATGTAAAATAAAGCAGTTGTATCCAAGTTGATTACACTCAGCCTGCCCATACATAGTTTGAATCTCGGACGGTTTAACAGGGAGCAGCTAAAATTCGAATGTCTATGGCCCACCTTACTAGATTTTCAAACAACAAACAGAACATTATAATGGATGACAAAATATGTAAGATCATCCAGAACAATTTGGATGTCTCATTTTTTTATAAATATGCAAAAAAAAACACCGTGCTATGGTGTGTCAATTAACCACTTCAACCACGGAGCCGTTTCTGACACTTGCCATTTACAAGTTAAAATCACAATTTTTTGCTAGAAAATTACTTAGAAACCCTAAACATTATATATATATTTTTTTTATCAAAGACTCTGGAAAATAAAATGGAGATCATTGTAATATATTATTTCACACGGTATATACGCAGCAGTCTTTCAAACGCAATTTAAAAAAAAAAAATACACTTTTTAAAATTAAAAAATAAGAAAACAGTAAAGTTAGCCCAATTTTTTGTATATTGTGAAAGAGGATGTTAGGCCGAGTAAATGGATACCAAACATGTTATAAAATATTTCATGGACTCAACATGCCTCTCAGCAGATAGCTTGGGGTGTCTACTTTCCAAAATGGGGTCATTTGTTTTTTTTTTTTGCTATCTGGCCATTTCATGGCCTCCGCAACCTGGATAGGTAGTATGGGGTGAAGGCATAAATTTTCGCCCTTAGAAATCCTGAAGGCGGTGATTGGTTTTCGGGGTCCCGTACACGGATAGACTCACAAAAAGTCTCACACATGGGGTATCCCTGTACTCGGGAGAAGCAGCAGAATGTATTTTGGGGTGTAATTCCACACATTCCCATGGCATGGGTGAGCAATATATAATTTCATTGATAACTTTGTGTAATTTTTTTTTTTTTTTGCACTTTTCAATCATTTATGACAAACAAATAATATATTCCATGGACTCAACATGCCTCTCAGAAAATAGCTTGAGGTGTCTACTTTCCAAAATGGTGTCATTTGGGGGGGTTTTGAACTGTCCTGGCATTTTATGCCCAACATCACCCACTCTTCTAACCACTTGAACCACCAAGTCTTTTCTGACACTTTTTATTTACATGAAAAAATCCTTTTTTTTGCTAGAAAATTACTTTGAACCCCCTAACATTATATATTTTTTTAAAGCAGAGGCCTTACAGATTTAAATAGTGGGTGTTACAATTTTTTTTTTCACAAAGTGTTTGCGCAGCGATTTTTCAAACGCAATTTTTGGGGAAAAAAAACACTTTTTTGAATTTTAATGCACAAAAACATACTATTTTGCCCAAATGTTTGGTGAAATATAAAAGTTGATCACATGCCGAGTGCATAGACACCAAACATGACATGCTTTAAAAATGACGCACGCCCGCGAAGTGGCGACAAACTATATACATTTTTAAAAGCCTTTAAAAGCTTTTACAGGTTACCACTTTAGATCTGCAGAGGAGGTTTACTGCTAGAATTACTGCCCTCGATCTGGCGTTCGCGGTGATACCTCACATGCATGGTGAAATTGTTGTTTACATACGACATGAAACTGACGCTTGCATCCACCTT
>BLSH010139262.1:1340789-1371877 GCA_018402905.1 Glandirana rugosa
AGAAACACTGTCGTTATTTTCACTAGTCAAAAAAATTGACGAAGGGCTGGCGCGCGGCAGAAAAGTGCCGCCGTCAGCCCCTCGACCCGCGCTTAGCGGCATTTATCCGCCGCTAGCGTACGTGTCGACGTCCCGCGTGCGCGCGCGGGAGGTCGCGTCAGAACCACCAGAGTAAGCAACGGTCTGGGAAGTCAGTTGTACTTATCTGGTTACCTAAAACCAGATAAGTACAACTAGCAGGTCGTTTAATCTAGAGAAGGGGATGGACACTTTACATTTGTGTCCATCTCTCTCCTCTCTGCAACGGAAAAGAAAGCAGAGAGGGGAGATGACATCACTTCCCCTACCTGTGTTTACATTTCACAGGTAGGGGAAGAGATCTAATTTGCTGGACGATCAACATGAATAGACCAAAATCCATTGGTCTATTCATGTTGACTGAAGGGTCTGGCAACGAATGAGACCACCAAGACTGCGCTGGAGGGCGCGCGCGTGCGCCCTGCAGCTGTGCATGCGATCGCCGCCTATTTACGGCGATTCGCGCCCAGCTCCCCGACTGCCGCCGTGAAAAGACGGCGCGCGGTCGGGAAGCAGTTAAAAAAACTGATCACTTTTATTGCTGTCACAAAGAATGTAAACATCCCTTGTGACAGTAATAGGTGGTGACAATTACTCTTTATGGAGGGATCGAGGGTCTACAAGATGCCAAATCCCTCCTTCGCACTTAAAAGTATTCAGAATGCAAGAATCTGCATTTCTGAACACTGTAATTTTTTTAAAATCAGCACCATTGGTAACGGAGTAAACCGAAAGTGATGTAACGTCGCTTCAGGAAATTCACGAAGGAGACCTGATTGGAGCCAATTCTGGTTTAGTTTGGGACTCAACACAGCTGGCAGATGGGCCAGATGGACACTCCACTCTCCTGGTGGAACAGGAGGCCGGGGAAAAGTGGCAGAAGGCCGCGGGAGGGGGGGGGGGATGCCCCATCCTGCTGCCTGGGATAACGGCCGAGCGGCTGCCTAGCCAGATTGGCCATTATCACCAGATAGCTGACCACCCGCTCTGAAAAACGGTACTAGGGAATAGCCTGCAGCTGCAGGCTATACCCCAATAAATTCACTTCACCTGATTGACGTACAGGTACATCAATTTGTGTGAAGTGGTTAATACAAAAAATTGTGTATAATGAAAAGACATCATATGAAATAAAGTAAAAATATATATACTAACTAACAAAACACCACTAGAGTTTTGATAACCTAAAATCCCTGCTGCCTCCTTACACCAAACATAGAAAGGCATAAATACATTTAACATCAGAGTATAATCACCCCAATCTCAATCAAGAGGTGCTTTGGACCTATTATACCCTTAAATCACAAAGTGCACAGAGAAAAGTCCATCAAAAGTCCATATTAGTACAGAAAAAAAATGGTGCAGGAAAAGTAAATAAATAAATACTTGTGGGGTGGTTACTACACCATTGGAGATTGTCTCTTCTTTTTCAATATATGGGGATATGTCAGTTGAATAGAGGAACAACCTAACCTTACAGAGGTCCAGAATTGTGGTGCATGGTTGACACAAAAGCACATTTTATCAATCATGAGAATGAGTTGCATTGAGCTCCAGTGAGTTCCTTCCTAAAGGGAGAGGATCTTCTTGAGCACAGAGGGCGTGTGGTGGAAGACTGGAAGGAAGCATCATTTTTCCTGCACCATTTTTGTCAGGAAAACATGTTTACTTGCTGTCTAATATATCCCTCCCACTTTCAGGTGCAATTGTCAGGAGATAATCAATATTAACCACTTTACAAGTCAGTGGTCATCTGTTATGGCTGATAATTGTGACTAAGGCATGTACTTGAAGGGTTTTATCCTATGTTGAATTAAGTCATTTAATGCAATACTGAGAGTAAGTGCCATTTTATACTTCAAGTCTGTCATTAAGGCAGTCACCGGCATCACCGGTTGCTTTCATCACCTTTTATGGACTGTTCAGGTTGAGCAGAGGTGAGTTTTCTATTAGTATTGGCTGGTCGGTGTACATATCCAACATCCCAAATCCAATTTCCATATCCTTTATACATCAAATATAGTATTCAGAAAAGGTGACTCAAAATGTTTGAACACATAATTCTCAGTTCACAAAAAATCAAAGACATGCAGTACTTTCATTCCTGTGAGTTATTTGTTAATTTACTGTTTAACATAGCTTTTCAATCTTTCAAAAAGTTTTATCCCACAAATCTTCTTATATTTTGTTAGATAATATTTTTGTATGTTTAAAGAATTCCAGAAAATTACATTTTGTTGGATAGTACAACCCCTGGCAAAAAGTATGGAATCACCAATGTTGGAAAATGTTCATTCAATTGTTTAATTGTGTAGAAAAAAAAAAATCACAGACATGCCACAAAACTATTTTCATTTAACATTCCAACCTTCTAGCTTTAAAAAAACACTTAAAAATTATAAAAGAAAGAACACTGCAGTCAATTGCAACTGTTTTTGCAGATCAAGCATGGGAAAGAAATATGGAATTACTCAATTCTGAAGAAAAACATATGGAATCACCATCTACTTTGCAGTTCTAAAACAAACATTCAGAATACAGACTGAAAAATGATGTCATCATTACCAAACATCCTTTTAATTGATGGGATAAGAAAAGTGTCCTAAATTTTTGTGCATTTATTAAAGATTTAATGGCTGTCATCTCCCTCGTACCTTTACCTGACATGCAACCCCATTTCATCAATGAATGTGCAAATTGGCATGTTTTCTTCAGGCAGTCGTCTTCATACATTTCATTGGAAGGGCACCAAACAAAAGTTCCAGCATCATCACCCTTCCCAATACAGATTTGTGATTCATCGCTGAATATCACTTTCATCCAGCCATCCACAGTCCATGATTGCTTTTCTTTAGCCCACTGTAACCTTGTTTTTTTCTGTTTAGGTGTTAATGATGGTTTTTGTTAGCACCTGGTAAAGGTGAGCGTACTGGTAGACCAAGGAAGACATCAAAGCGTCAAGATAGAAAAACCTAAAGCAATATGCCTGAAAACAGAAAATGCACCACAAAACAAATGGGGAACAAATGATCAGAAACTGGAATCAATGTTTGTGATCGAACTGTAAGACATTGCACCCAAAGGAAATGGGATTTACATACAGAAAAGCCAAACAAATTATTATTTATTTATTTTTTACTAGTAATGGCAGGGATTCACGATTTTTAGCGGTACTGCAATATTGCAACGGACATGTCGGACCATTTTGACACTTTTTTGGGACCATTGGCATTTATACAGCGATCAGTGCTATATAAATGCATTGATTACTGTGTAAATGCCATTGGCAGTGAAGGGGTTAACCTGTAGGGGCACTCTAAGGGTTAACTGTGTTCTAACTGTATTGGTGCTGGGCTGGCAGGGGAGGGGAGTGATTACGGCTTCCATATAGAGGAAGCCTGTGGTCACCGCCCTTCCCCCTCTGTCAGAACGGAGATCCGTGTTTACATACACGGATCTTCGTTCTTTCACTGCGGGGGGGCCATCGCGGGTAGCCGGCGGCGAACGAGTCCCGCCTACCCACTCCCTGCCCCCCGGCGGCGCGCACATGCTCACAATGCTAGTTATCGTGGTCGTCGTCCTGAGGAGCCATCTTGCCGCCGTCACGCTGCGGCGGGCGGTCGGCAAGTGGTTAAAAGAAAAAATAGCCTTTTTTGTTTTTTTAGTTTTTTATTACTTTATATTGTTGCCCGAAGATAGGTGTATGTTCATCCCAAATGTTTCATACACGTCCCTAAAAGAAATAAAAATGACTTGGGTTCTAAATGCATAAAGACTGGACTGTGGTAGTGAGGGTGCCAGGAATTGACAATTGGAATTGCTGACTAGCTGGCCCTTGATGTGCCTGATTGTGTGACTGTACCTTTATAGTATGCCTATGGTGTTTCTTATTGTGAGAAAAGTTTTGTCAGCCAGGTCTGGGGAGCAAGGCACTGCATCCCAAAAGCTAGAAAATATACATTGGGGCCTTATTATTGGATGTGGTAGACATTGCTCCTGTTACTAGTTGTGTTGTTTCCCTTTGAGGATTTAAGTTCCTGGCATTGTTTTTTAATTTTAAGGGCATGGCCCATTTCTTTAGCGCCCCATAGGAACTTCCAAAATGGCTGACAGAACACCACTCATGCGCATAACGGCATCTCCGCTATGGCGCTTGCGTATGCTTGATAAGCACAAATATGGCAGTAGGAAGACTATAAATAGCCCTGCATGGCGGCAGTTTCTGTAGGGCGGCCGCCTGCCATACTGTGGAAGGAGCTTCTCTGACAGTCATGCTAAATGAGGTAACAATACTCTGCTAATATTCTGATTTTCCTGCAGTATACAGGGATGATATGATTGAAATCACTGACCTTGGACATGGTTTCTCTTTATATAGGCTCTATGATGCTTGCCCGTGCCAACCTATTAGTTTAGTGGCTTGCTTTTAGTGAGTTGTCCAACAGTGTTGACAAGTTGAATCCTTTAAGGAATCCTTCATGCCACATTCATTCTCCTTATCTAGCAGTTATAGGTAAGAACTCCTGTATATCAGCTGGCGTGGTATGTTTTTTGAAACATACAATGAAGTATATTTAGGAAAAAAAAAATGTTTTTCTCGTTTTATCTGTCTGTTAGATCATCTGCTATAGTAAAGAAGGAGGTGCTTACATATAGGGCATTTTGGGTTCCCCCTCATGAGATCAATCGATCTAGTTGAAGCTAAGCGTTATAATTCCATCTTGGAAGATATTGTTTTTCTGGCTCCTCATTGTGACATGACAGGTGAATATTTGATGAATTTGCGTCCCTAATTCGGGACCTGCTATTGAGAGGATTATGATCCTCAATGGTTCCTCCAACACTATATTTGTTATTTTCTATATATTTCCACTGTTGAGACATGGTCCGCCTATGACATACTGATCTCCCTATGGCGGTAATTTTGTGGCTCCTGCACTGACTGATACTTTCCTGGTGGCATCTCTGAGGTAAGAACAGTCCCTCAAACGATTCATTGTAATTTTAACGCATATGAAATAATTATGTATGAATATGGATATTAGGGCTGCATGGCCCCATTTGACATGGTCTCAAAAAGTGTATTTTTCTGTCTACAGTGAATATCTTGTACAGTAATTTGAAAAGTCTCATGAAGAAACCACTCTTTGGTGAAACATGTTGAGCAAAAATCGGTGCGCTATATACCTGGATCGCATGTGATCTTTATTCAAATCTTTTTTTAAAACAAAGTATTTTTAATGTACTTAATAAAATTTGATACGAATTTTAAAATATGATGTAGCATATTGTTTCAGTTTGGCACCTTAAAAGTCCCCAATGTGTGTTCCATATGTGTTTCTTATTGTGTTTTACTCAGCTTTTTTAAAGGGTTATTAATCAATGTTTGCCCACTATTCACTCAAAATGTTATGGTGAATGTTTTATTTGAGCAGTAAGGAATTTCCCGTACTAGCACCTCTTTTGTGGCCAGGGTATTTTGGGCAATGAGGAACCCATCTGTGTCCATATTTGGACAAATATTTTACAGATTGGGTGTTCCCAGTAAGTTAATTTGCTTACTTGTTAGCACAGTTAACTGGTTAGGGGTCCAAGTGACTCCTAAAACCAATTTACAAGGCAGAGGGGCCTCCCTTGCCAGTACCCCCTTTTGAGCACTGTGGGTGCCAAGAGTCAGTTGTGTGCCAATATCAGGCACTGATGTTTTGGCGGGCCCTTGTTTTTGGCAGAACCCCTCTCAAAGCACCTCCCCAATGCTAGAGGGCATGTGGGATAGTATCATTGTAGAAGGGGGGCTGCACAATCACTGTTCTTAAAATATGGGGATACAGCCCACATGCCTGGCGTACATTAAAAAGCGACAGTTAATCCTTCTAGTGCTTAAACTGTGTATAAAAAACATCAAGATCTACACACTGTTCCAAATTATTATGCAAATTCTATTTCAGTGTCACAAAGATTAACTATTTTGTTTTTCAGTTTAACTCATGGATGGCATTGTGTCTGAAGGCTCTTTTGATCACTAAAAACAATCTCAGACACCTGTGATAATTAGATTGCCAGGTGAGCCCAATTAAAGGAAAAACTACTAAAGGAGGGTGTTCCACATTATTAAGCCGAGCACCATTTTCAAGCAATATGGGGAAGAAAAAGGATCTCTCTGCTGCCGAAAAAAGAGTGAAATAGTTTAATGCCTTGGACGAGGTATGAAAACATTAGATATTTCATGAAAACTTAAGCGTGATCATCGCACTATTAAGAGATTTGTGGCTGATTCAGAGCACAGACGGGTTCGTGCAGATAAAGGCACATTGAGGAAGATTTCTGCCAGATCCATGCATCGGATCAAGAGAGCAGCTGCTAAAACACCATTACATAGCAGCAAACAGATATTTGAAGCTGCTGGTGCCTCTGGAGTCCCACAGACATCAAGGTGTAGAGTTCTCCAGAGTCTTGCAACTGTGTATAAACCTTCTATTCGGCCACCACTAACCAATGCTCACAAGCAGAAAGGGCTGCATTGGGCAGAAAAATACATGAAGACTAGTTTTCAAACAGTCCTGTTCACTGATGAGTGCCGTGCAACCCTGGATGGTCCAGATGGATGGAGTAGTGGATGGAGTAGTGGATGGTTGGTGGACGGTAACCCTGTTCCAACAAGGCTGCGACGTCAGCAAGGCGGGGGTGGAGTCATGTTTTGGGCTGGAATCATCGGAAGAGAGCTGGTTTGCCCCTTTAGGGTCCCCGAAAGTGTAAAGATGACCTCTGCAAAGTATGTGGAGTTCCTGACTGGCCACTACCTTCCCTGGTACAGAAGGAAAAACGATGCTTTCCTTAATGAAATCATCTTCATGCACGACAATGCACCATCTCATGCTGCAAAGAATACCTCTGCATCAATAGCTGCTATGGGAGAGAAAGTCATCGTATGGCCTCCATCCTCCCCTGACCTCAATCCTATTGAGAATCTTTGGAGCATCCTCAAGCAAAAGATCTATGGTGGTGGCAGGCAGTTTACATCCAAACAGCAGCTCTGGGAGGCTATTCTGACATCTTGCAAACAAATTCAAGCAGAAACTGTCCAAAAACTCACAAGTTCAATGGATGCAAAACTTGTGAAGCTGCTATCAAATAAGGGGTCCTATGTTAAAATTTAACGTGACCTGTTAAAAATTTTAAAAAGTTAAAAAATTGTTTTTAGTAAATATGCTACAAACACAACAAATGACAATTTTTAGTTCTTTACAACCTATAAAGTGTTTTGAAACTTACTGTGAGTAATAATTTGGAACAATGCATTGTAAGTTTTTTATTTTGAAAAAAAATATTGTTATCATTAGGAGGTTTGTTCAAATAAAATTTGAATTGTACTCTTATTAGTTGATAACATGAGAATTATGCTGACTGTTGTTTGCATCAATTATTTAGGCAAATGAGAAAAATATCATCGGCATAATAATTTGGAACACGGTAAATGCTATCCTGCATAGCTACCATACAAATTAGATTTTATACCTTTCCATCTGATGTTGCATTTGAGTGGTGTACATTTATCCTACTGCAAGTAGCATGAGTGTGCAATGCAGGATGAATGACACTTAATCTCATTTTTGGGTTAAAATCACTATTTAATTGAACAGTGAATCCTTGATAAATAGACCCCTTAGCTTTTCTACATTTGATCTTTTAGGTTTCAGACAATTGTTATCTGGTTGAAACAAGATTTTAGGTTTAATAGTTTCCAGTGAATAAAATCCATAGCTATAATTGCAGAATAAGAAAAAGAGGTTTGCCTGGGGCAGAAACCATTGCCCATGTAATAAAAAGGACACTCAGTGATTGCTTCACTAAAGGCAAATAGACTGCTCACTTTGGAGGACAATTTGCATTTTAGCAAGAAAATGTATTTTATTTTTTTTAAAATCTGGAATAGGTTTTATTAGATTTCAATAAACATACAGCTTAGTAAAGAACATAAAGCCAATACAGCCAACAAAAGGTCTTCAGGAACATCAGTTACGGAGTATTTATCATAGCATAGGTTATGAAATACCGCAATACAGATAAAGCTTGAACCTAAGCTCTGAGGTTGATAGGTCATTAAGAACATGGCTACAAACAGACATTTTGTCACAGCTTCAGTACCATACCAAACTGTTCAACCCAAGAGTCTCTCCATCACCAAATCAGCAGGAGCAAGACCTGGCACTGCCAGCGTCACCCCAAAGGCGATCAAACTTATGCGGACTCCCTCTGTGTTGGAAGTTTACTTTTTCCAATTTTAGGGTGCAACCCATATTGTATATCCACTCCTTGTGTGTAGGTACCCTATCTGCCTTCCATAACTGTAAAATAAGTTTGCGAGCCTGAAATAGGGCTGTTAACCGCTATTTGCTAGAGCTCTGTAATTTGGAGATCATCTATGATACCTAATATGCATCTGGTGGGCTCAAGGGGTATGGAGACCTGAAGCACAGAATTTATAGTCTTCAATACTGCCTTCCAATAATGATGCAACCTGGGGCACCTCTATAAGAGGTGCAGGAGGTCTCCCTCCGCCACCTTGCATCGCACACACTCAGGGGACTGTAACAGTCCCATTCGGTGTAGCCTAAGGGGAGTGTAATGGACCCTGAGCAAAATGTAAAGTTGTGATAGCCGCTGGGCAGTATTCAAGGAGCTATGGAGGATGGACTCAAGTGCAGTGTCCCAAAGTTCCTCCTCCAGAGACCCCACATCACTCCCACTTTTCCTTAGCGTTTCTAGGATAGCCCTCCAGATATGAGGGTAGCAGCATACTGTAACAGGCAGAAATAAATCCCTTAGTGTCCACCACTGACTGCACGTATTTATACACTGGTGTGAGGAATAGGGACCAGTCCGTGGCGAACCCTGAGCACGGATTGCATGCCTGAGCTGGAGATAATGGAATCTCATTGTGAACGGGAGACGAAATTCAGCACTCAAATCCTCAAAGGAACGTAATACTCCATTGCAGAAAACTTGGTGTAGGTGAGTAACACCCCACCGTCTCCAGTAGCCCGCACACTCAAGTCTCAACAGCTCTTCATACCCAGGGTTGCGCCATATCAAACTGTAATCTGTGAAACCCGTAACGTTTTGCAACATACGAACCTTTGACCACACCTTTATCATCAGAGAATAAGTAGGTAATGTTCGATTCGATAAATTGAAATTTGTGGAGTCCATAGCTCCAGGAATGTCTCTCCCACCCATACGATGAATTCCCCCTTTATGCTCTGTGAACATCCCTGAGGCAGAGCTTGCTATCTTTCGAATATTTTGAATATCTCAAAATGCATTGGATGCTCTCAGTTCTTCCATACATTAGGAGGTTTATGTACACTGCATACTGTATAGCGCATGTTATTTGTATGTTTATGCACTGTTCCATGAACTCTGTGTCCTATACTTTTTCATTGACTTTATTGGTACTGGTCTTTGAAGGCCAGCTCATCTAAATAAACATTGATTGATTTTTTATATTGGTCTTCAAGATTTTTGGTCCGTTTATGCCTCAAAGTCCATTTTAGGAGGATTTTTTCTTGTATCTAGCGATCGCCTAATAGAGAGCCAGAACGGGGAACCGCGGATGTAAACACTGTGATTCCCCGCTCTGTGAGGGGGGACACGACAGATCTACTGATCCCTGTGATCGGGATCAGTGAGATCTGTTATATCCCTGCCAGCCTAGCCCCCACACAGTTAGACCCCTTTATCGCCCCTTAGTGTTAACCCCTTCCCTGCCACTGACATTTATACAGTAATCTGTGGCTATTTTTAGCTCCGATCGCTGTATAAATGTCAGTGGTCCCAAAATAGTGTCAAAAACGTCCAATCTGTCCGCTGCAATGTTGCAGTCCTGATAAAAAGCGCAGATCGCCGCCATTACTAGTAAAAAAACAAATAAAATAATAAAAATGCCATAAATCCATTCCCATAGTTTGTAAACGCTATAACTTTTGCGTAACCCAATCAATATATGCCGATTGCGTTTTTTTTTTTACCAAAAATATGTACAATAATACATATTGGCCTAAACTGATGAAAAAAATGTGTTTTTTTAAATTTTTTTTGGACATGTATTATAGCAAAAAGTAAAAAATATTGTTCTTTTTTCGAAATTGACGCTCTTATTTTGTTTATAAAGACCGCAGAGGTGCTCAAATACCACCAAAAGAAAGCTCTATTTGTGGGGAAAAAAGGACGTCAATTTTGTTTGGGTACAACGTCGCACGATTGCGCAATTGTCATTCAAAGAGTGACAGCGCTGAAAGCTGAAAATTGCCCTGGGCAGGAGGGGGGTTTAAGTGCCCAGTAAGCAAGTGGTTGAATCATGAAATGCCCAGTACTGTCTCCAGACTTACACCCCATCAAGTTGAATAGGGATGAACTGAATAGTAAAACCAAAACAACCTACAAGTGCAATGCAGTGGTGGGAACATCTGCAGCCATATGGGGTAGAACTTTCTAAAAAAATATTTTTTTTTTTAAATCAAAACTTGTTTATTGATTGACAAGAATATTAGATGACTGCAATATATAATACTCAAGTACAGAGAGCAGCATTAGGCAGGTATTCATAACACATGCCTCCAATCTTAGGGCCAGTTCACACCACATGCAGTCCAGTACGTTTTTATTCTGCATCAAAAATGCATGGAAAGTAGGTTATATGGCTTTCAATGGCATAGTTCACACCAGTGTGGTCAGTTCCAGTCAGTTCCAGCTCCAGAAAAAAAAGTAGAACATGCTGCATTTTTCATGCACTGAACTGTACTGGAACGCAGTAAAACACATCAAAAATGCACCGGAACGCACCTACATGCACCAAAAATGTACTGGAATGCACCTACATGCACCAAAAACGCACTGGAATGCACATGTCCTAAGAAAAAAAGGGGGAAAAAACTGCACTGGACTGCATCAAAAACGCACCGGAACGGACCAGAAACGCGTCAAAAACGTGCATGCAGAAAAGCATCCGGAATTCAGCCCTTAGCGACAGGATGTTCAGTCATTTATCACGTTGCATATACACTTTTTTTTAAAACAAACAAACAAACAAATAGGGGATATAACAATAGGGGGAGAAACATATCTCCTGAGCGTGTTTAGGGGCACATGTAATGGATCATGACAATTCTCCATAGCTGATAATATATATTTTTTAAACAATACTTTTTTATTAACAAATTTATCATACAAAGTCACAGTCGGTACATAATGAGTTATCTCAAGGATGGTTCAATAACTTGCAAGGTAAAGGTACAGTAATAAGCAAAATGAAAAGCACCAGCTCTAGAATACCATTCCAAATTTTACATGTATTAGATTGTGCATACATGGGCTGAGCTCATTGTTTGAGAGTTCCTCTGATTCTGGAGGGAAAAGCCTGGCTCCCCAATTGGGATCATTCTGAGTCCAGACTCCTCCCCCCACATTTATTCGCCTTGAGGAAATAGTTTCTGAGAGCTGGTAGGATTACTCTTTAATAACAATATAAAGGTAACATATTATATTCGCATCCTTGGGTGTATCGTTCATGATATCCCTTCTTTTATTATCTCTTATTCTTATTATCTTCGCTACTAAGTATGTGGAGAGGCCTTAGAATATAGTCTCCATTGGTCCCATTTTTATGGTATTGGGGAGCTTTTTGTTCTTTATATGCTATTCGTGTTTCGAAGTGGCATTGGGTGTTGACTCTTGAGATCACATTCTTTATGTCAGGGGCTCTTATGTAATTCCATTCTTTAGCTATGGCCATGCGGGCAGCGAAAAGTATATGTAGGGTAATAGTTCTGGTGCGCAATGGAAGCTTTTCCAGCCCTAGGCTAAGTAGTGCTTTCTCAGGGGAGGGAGGAAAGGGTGCCCCTATAATCTTTGCTATGAGGTGAAATGCTTCTTCCCAGAAATTGCCACACAAGGTATGCACAAGATTCCCCTTTTGAAGGCAATTCATTCGGCAAAGGTCGGAGGTGTCAGGGTAGAATTTGTTCAGTCTTGTGAGAGTCAAGTACCACCTGTGGAGCACCTTTTGTGTGTTGTCCCAATGGTCAATGCATGAGGATGCATTTTGTTGATTTTAATAGAGCATTGCCATTGTTTCACAGTAAAGGTTTGATTTAGATCTTGTTCCCACTTTTTCATAGAAGTGTTTTTTTCGGTCAGAGGGCAGAAGTTGCAAAATTTATAAAAAGAGGAGATTCCTTTAATGTGTGAATTACAATGGGTTGTTATCATATTCCATATTCTTTTTGGAATTTTAATTTCCCGTATTGGGTTGCGTTTATGATAGCGTGTATGCTGCAATAAAGTTGTTTTCATTTCCCTTGGTCTATTTAATGACGTTAAGGCCTTTCTTAGCCCAAAAGTCAGCAGAGAAGTCGGGTATCAGGTGTTCATATGTTTTCAGTGGGGTGGGTATAGTATATATGTCTTCAGTTGGGAAGGAGGATTTGGCTAAAGCTGACCAGGCATTTAGGGATACTTGAATGGTAGGGTAGTCCGGGGTAGACGGATTGTGTTGTATGCCTGCGGCTATTGCTAATGATACGAGATCATTACCCGGCGTTATGGCTCTCTCTATTTCTACCCAGAGCTTATCGTCTTGGTTGGAGTACCAGAAACGGATTTGGTCCTAAATTGTGGCCCTATAGAACGCTAGAGCATTCGGTAGTCCTAACCTACTGCTTTCTTTATTTTTATATAGAGGTGACGTCGGTACTCTGGGTCTTTTGCCCGCCCATATGAATTTATTGACTACAGAGGCTAGGTTAGTGAAGAATTTCTGCGGTATGGGGATGGGTAGGGCTCTGAATAGATAAAGTAGTTTTGGGAGTGTCTGCATTTTATATGCCGCAATTCTTCCTATCCATGACAGGTTTAGTTTCCCCATTAGTGCTAGCTCTCTTGAAATCTGGTCTAGGAAGCTGGGAAAATTGCATTGATAAAGGTTGGTTGTAGGGGAGGAAAGTTGTATCCCTAAATAGGTGATAGATGGGGAGTTCCAACAACATGGGAATGATTGTGTAAGTCGTTTGAGATCAGTGTTGGCAACATTTACAGGTAATGCAAAGCATTTGGATGTATTCGCCTTATAATAATATTGCCAAAACTGGTCAGTGTGGATTGGATATTTGACATAGATTCTAGTGGTTTGGTTAATGTGAGTATAATTATAAAAGAGTATTATTGGAGTTGGCGCTGTCTTGACTTATATAGATATACAGATATAGAAAGTGCAAAAGTGCTTAAAGAATTTAAATAGGTGTCCGTAGAAAGTCCGTAAAAGTCCGTAAGGTAAAAATTATTAGAAAAAATTAATTATTAATAAATATATAGAAAATCAGTATAAGAGCAGATGTGTGAGCGGGTAGGGTCCCACAACTAATAAATAGTGATCCGTGAATTCATATAGTAATGTCCGTAATAAGTCCGTGAAAACCTTATAAAATATCCGTAAAAAAATGTAAATTTCAAAAAAATTTCAAAAAAATGTTCATATATATCAATCTTGATGAATAAGCCCAATCTCTGATCCGACACTCAAAGATATATATACAGATGCTTGATCTCAAAAATAAGTAAATGGTGACTTCCGTGCTTGATCCTGTTTCAGTTTAAGGTGACTTGTGCTCCCCTCCTGTGCCCTCACTTACCAGAGTCTCCTTACCCCTGCAGGGGTAGCCCGCATGTGGTAAATGGGGTCTTTGTTTCCTTCGGTTTCCTGGTGTGTTATGGTCCTTCCTCCTACTCGGTAGTATCCGTTTAGAAGTCCTTGGGGCGCCGTCACGTTGTTAAAAATGGGAGATAAGAAAAAAACAGAGCGTACTCTGATAGTGTAGTAGGTTTTTTAAACAGAGTCCAATTTATTCGAAAAGATGTTTTAAAAACAGCAGTAGTAAAAATGTCCGTGGGTTGTTTAGTCTCCTGGTCGGTATTAAGATTGTATAGCATGGTATAGTATTCGCCAAAGGCATTAGCTATGTCTTGTGGATTGTGGTCAGTGGCGATTCATCCATGGGTTCAGGGTGTGCAGTGAACACAGGCCCACACGGTAGGGGGGCCCACTGCTCCCTGGCACACACTACCCACATGGAGTAAAGTCAAAACTGGTCTATAACATTTTCTTGGGCCCCATGATTTCAATCACAGGGGCCCAAGAGGTGGGAGCATCGATGGACTTTTTTAGTTTCTGCTTTCAGGCGGAGGCAGATAGAGCCGCATTTCCCGATGCTCGGATTATAGTCCCGGCATCTTAGAGACTCCAGGGGGCAGAGCTTGGGTGATGGGGCCGTGCTGCATGTACTGAGCAGTGTGTAGTGTGGCTGCTCCCTCCTCCCGTGCCCCCTGCACTGTGTGTGATGATCGGACACAGCAGAAGTCTTCCTTCACCTTCACAGACTTTAGCTGAGCTTGGGTTCTCTGTGATCTGTCACCTGCAAAGCAGTCTGTGATGGAAGACTTTGTCTGCTGTGTTCGATCGTCTGAGCAGTGAGCCTTATCAGCAGCACCGCTGAAAGGGAGATAAGGGGAGGATGGCAGGCTGCCTATTACACACACGGCAGGTCAGCAGCCCGGGAAGGAGGAGGGGGGGGGACAGTGAATGGATGTGATCCATGGCTTCCTGCTGGCTCTTCCCTGACTGCCCACCATTACATTCGTATAGAAATCTGCAAGGGGGGAGCAGTGGACTGACACAGAGGGTTGTGTTGTAGCAGACAGAGGGGGCTCTAAGAAGTCACACACAGTGACAAGTGACACGCTCAGGGCTCCCACTGATTCTGCATTATGGTGAGTTGAACTATTTCATTATATATTACAATGTAGTAAAATAAATAATGTGATTCAATCATCCTGACACCATATTGAGCATGGTGTCGGGATGATTGAAGTGCTAACCCCAGCCATTCACCCAACAAATCAACCGCTGCCAAATCCCCCACACCCCTTCCCCTCCCCCACCCCACCCCCCAGTCCTTGACAAAATCTGGTGCCAAAAAAGTTGTGGACTACTGACTAAGTACATACAGCGCTGCTAAGTTTAAACACCACCAGCCTTGACTCTCCTCTCTCCAATGCTGCCTGTAAAATGATGTCTATAGGGTAGAGGCAGGGCTGCCAGTTGCCGCTGACAAGTGCTAGCCGGATGGGAGCTCATTGCCCAAGTTCCCGCCGGGAGGGATTCCAGCTGCAGGAGTTCGTTCTGAGAGAGGTGGAGGGAGAATCCAGGCCAACAGTGTATCAACGTAGCGGCGCTGTATGTATTTAGTGAGAGGCGGATGTGTGGGGGGAGCTAAGTTGGTGGGGTTTTGTAGGACGTCAGAAGGGTCTTGTGTGCAGGGACTTGAGGAGGGAGATTGGGATGGCAGGAAGGGGTGAGAGCAGTGTCTGCAGGATGGTGGGAGGCCAGGACTGCTGCTGTGTGCCTGTAGCCACCATACGTTGCTCCATGCATGCCACTGCCCAGTGGCATCTGTAGTTCTGGAGCAATTAGAACCATATACTTTCCTACCATCTGCTCTCCTCTGCCTGCACTAACTACCCACCTTCATACACTCCACACTCCTCTCCCTGCACCTGCTACCCACCACCATACACTCCGTACCCCTCTCCCTGCACATACTACCCACCACCATAAACTCCTCTCCCTGCACATACCCACCTTCATACACTCCTCTGCTGTATATTCTACCCATTACCATATACTCCACACTCCTCTCCCTGCACATACTACCCACCGTCATGCAATTTGCACTCCTCTCCCCTCACATACTACCCACCACCATACACTCTACACTCCTCTCCTCTCCCTGCACATACTTCCCACCGCTGTACACTCTGCACCCCTCTTCTGCACATACCACCCACCGCCATACACTTGGCACTGTACATTCCCTATTTAACATTAATACATTCTGCACAATGTAATCATCGCAGACACTATTAACTACACCCCTTTAAGCCACATCCAATATTTAGCGGAATCTAAAGCATGCCCACCGTTCCCCGTGGTGTGCTTAGCACGCCAATTTTTTTTCTTTTTTACATTGGGGGGGCCCACTTTTGATCTTGCACACAGGCCCACTGAATTCATGATACGCCCCTGATTGTGGTAGTAGGGATTTTTGCGTATAGTCCTTCAGGGATGTGAGTTTAGATTGTCGCTGACGCTGTTTGAGATGGCTAGATAGGAGCTTGCCTGCTTTGTTGCTTTGCAAATAATAGGAGATTTTTAGACGTTTAAAGAATTTATCATAGTCAGAAATAAGGATAAGTCTGAGTTCTTCCCTACACGCATTAAGACGTGTAATGAGACTAGGGTCGGTCAAATGGTCTATTTTATGTTGAGCCTCTAGTTGTGCTATTTATGAAATTAGTTTGGTTATGGTTTGTTGTTTTTTCCTCTTCTCTCTAGCCGCCAGTTGAATAAGAATGCCTCTAATGTAGGCTTATGGGCGCACCATCTTGTTGCTGGGGAGATATCTTTAGAGTCGTTAAGGTGAAAAAATTCCTTTAGCTTTTCTGCTATAGTTGTTTTGTGCTGAGGGCTAGAGAGAAGGAATGTATTGTTTCTCCAGAGGGATACTCCAGAGGATGAGCCTGGGCTAGTTAATTCTAACGTTATTGGGGCATGATCTGACCACAAGATGTTGTGTATTCTGGCTTTTGAAACCCGCTGTAATAAATGCTTATCAACAAGAAAGAAATTGATTCTAGAGTAGCTGTTATAGGCCTGAGAGAAAAAGGTCCCTTTCTGTAGTAGCAGCGCCATGGGTCATATAGGTCTTCTCTACAACAGAAGTGGCCCAGTTCCTGCCTTTTCCTTATAGTATTAGTAGATGAATCCATTCTTGTATTGATAACATGTTAAAATCCCCACACAGAACTATGTTACCTTTTGTTTTTGTCTGGCTAGCGTGAGTACCCTATTGAGGAATTTGGAGGATTTCTTATTTGGAGCATAAATGTTCACCAGGGTGTACAAAGCGTTATTAAACTCCACTATAAGAATAATATATCTCCCTAAATCGTCCAGACATACCTCTATCAATTTAAAGGCAATTTAGTCTTTAATGGCTATTAACACCCCTTCCTTTTTTTCGAGTGATTATTGGCCATGAAAATGTGGGGAAATCTAGCATGAGAACATTTAGACATGTGGGAGTCTTTAAAATGGGTTTCCTGGATACACACAATGTCACTGCATTGGGAAAGAGCTTCCTGGCTCCTCGCTCTCAGGCAAGAGAAGAAGGTCTAGACCTTTTTCCAGGGATGTAATAGTGATGGATTCTCCATTCCGATTAATTAGGAGCTTTAGCGGAAAGCCCCACTTGTAGATAATTTTATGATTCCGCAATATTTTTGTGATAGGGTTTAGCTTATTTCATGCCGCCATGGTGGCTTGGGACAGGTCAGTGTAGAGGGTGATCACTGTGTATGGTTTTGGCAGTGTAGGGCATTGCTAAGCGTAGCGGATTAGTTGTGAATCCTTAAGGATTAAGTGAATCCTGGCTATCACATTCCTCGGGACCTTCTCAGGGAGGTATGGCAGTTTAGGAAGTCTATGAGCCCTGTCAATCATGATGTCATTAATAGATAGGGTGGGCATGATTTCCATCATCATTTTTTGTAAGTATGTGCTTAAGTCAGGAGGTTTGACGGATTTGGGGATCCCTCGGAATTTAACATTGTTCCTCCTAGATCTGTCCTCTAAATCCGCCACTTTAAGCCTTAGTGAGTGTAATTCCTCTTCCATTTCAAAATGGGAGTTAACCAGCTCATTAAGTGCCTGCATAAAGTACCCCATCTTATGTTCCACATAATCCACTCTATCTCCAATGGCTGCTATTTCTCTGCGGGTAGAGCGCATAAATTATGCCATGTCCTGCTGTATAGCCCCCCTGAGAGATAGCAGCATCTCCTTCAAAGCAGTATCCCCTTGTAAGCGCCATTTTTGTTTGAGTGGGCTGCTTGTGGGTGAAGTTGAGCTCAGGGTGGATGCCCTAGTAAGAGCGTTGTGAGTGCCGTTACTCTCCTTACCCCTCCGTGCTTCCTCCGGCTCAGCCTGTGTAGCGTGTCCGGCGCCATCTTGGATCCCACTGCCGCCGGCCGGGATGAAGAAGTCCGACAGTTTGCGAGGGACATCTCGGTCTTTCCGCTTGCTGGACATGGTGGAATGGTGCCTGGAGGTCTGGGCTCCCTCTGTGGCTGAGGATCTCATGTTAGGAGTCGCTTTTAGTCGCTAAGTAGGACCTGGATGCCGGAGCGCTCCTCTCAAACAACCATCCGCTCCGGCCGCCGGCTCCGCCCCCCATAGCTGATAATATTGAGAGGGCCCCAAGCCCAGGTAGCAGCCAAAGGAAGGTACACAACAGGGAAAATGAAGAAACACAAACAAAGAGAAAATGGAAGGAAAAGGAGGAGAGAAGGAAAAAGGAGGGGGGGTTGCATCAGGGGATAGAACTGTAGTAGTCTGTCCATCACTAGTTGTGGGGGGGCAAGGCTAGGGTTGTTCAACCAATTCTGCCATATACTGTCAAACTTTCTAGTTTCTTTGCGATGTTTGTATGCTAGAGGAGAGAGTTTACATATGTCACCCATTGGGCTCTTGTGGGCACAGTGGCAGCTATCTAAAAAAAATGCAAGAAGTTTCCTGGTGAGGTACAGTAATCTAGTAATCATAGTATATATACCTTTTGGATAAATTTCAGCATCCACTGCCCCCCGTGCACACACCAATGGAGTAAGGGGTATGGGAGATTGAGCTACAGTAGAAATAGTCTGTGCGACTTCTGTCCAGTATCTTGTAAGTTTCGGGCAGCGCCATATCATATGAATAAAGTCTCCTATATGTATAGAACACTTAGGGCATAGGGGGGAGTCTCTTCTACCCCAGTCATGTAGTTGGGCAGGTGTTCGGTAGGCTCTATGGAGTATGAATAGTTGTGACAGTCTGTGAGAGGCTGACACCGACGCTGCTGGGACTGACTCAAGGGCCATGTCCCACTGATCTCCATCAATGTCTCCTATATCCGCAGGCCAATGGGCTCTAGATCTGAACCGGGCAGGGTCCTGGATTGAGAACACCAATGCTGAGTAGGCTCATGGTATCAAGCCCTTACGGTTGGTTGCCTGTAGTATTTCCTGGATAAGTGGGGATTGGGCAATCGATAGGGTAATACTTTGGGCCTGGGATTGCAAGGCATGCCGGAGTTGTAAATACTGGTAAAATTGCTTCCGTGTTAACATAAATTCTCTACATAAGTGTTCAAAGGACTTAAGGATACCACCTTCATAAATTTGGCTAAAGAAATAAATCCCCCTCTGTCTCCAAAAGGAAAAACCCTGTTTGTTTACCTCCGGACTATTGGCATTGTCCCATAGGGGGGTGAACTCTAACGGTTCAGTTATGGACAGTGTTTTCCTGACTGCCCTCCACAACTTCTGGATCAAGAGAGCTGTTGGAGCAGATGGAGGGATACCCGGCACTCCGGACTCCAAATGGGAGCCAGCTGTTAGCAATGGGTTAGAACGGGATATCAAGCATACAAGGGGATCATCCATATCCCTGCAACCCCATCCAGAGAATTGTTGCAGCTGTGATGCTAGAAAATATAGCTTAGAGTGCGGTACCGCCCGGCCCCCCGTCCTTGCCAAATTTGAGGGTGGTCAGGCTGATCCGAGCCCTACCTTTCTTCCAGATCAAATCGCGGAATTGGGAGTTAATCTTGCAAAACCACTAGTTGGAGATTCACATTGGGGAGTTGTGGAAAATATACAGGAGCTGGGGTGCCCAGACCATTTTGATCAAATTTATGCGCCCCACTACTGACAGTGGGAGCTTACATCAACCCTTGCATTTAGTTCTTTGCTTATCTAACAGGGGGCTAGGTTAAGTTTTAGTCAGTTGAATTGGGTGATATCATCACCCCCAGGTATTTGAATTTGTCTACGATGGCAAATTGGGACGCGTCGGCTGGCATAGGCAACTGAATTAGATCGAGGGGCATAATCACAGATTTGGACCAATTTATGGTAAATCCAGAGAATTTACCGAACTCTATAATCAGCTCCATCGCAGTCCGCAGCGAGCATTCAGTATCTCCCAGATACAACAGTGCATCATCTGCAAAGAGCGATAGCTTATCCTCTAGGTGACCCCTTCGGAATCCCACAATTACATGGTTTCTGCGAATCAGCATTGCAAGGGGTACTTTTTGCCAATGCAAACAGGAGGGGTGAGAGCGGGCACCCTTGGTGAGTACCCCTATATAATCTGATGGGGGGAAGAGAGGAAGTTATTGACCCGTATTTTAGCCTGAGGGGCAGAATACAAGACCCACACGCAGTTAATAAAAGCATCCTCTATGCCAAACCTGGCCAGGGCCTCCCAGATATAGGGCCACTCCACGCTGTCGAAAACCTTGGCGGCATTCAAAGACAGGATGGCCCTACCTCCGGGATTGTCCACCGGCGTCTGTAGATTAAGTAATAAGCGCCTGATAATATCCGCTGTGGAGCGAGTAGGAATAAATCCCAACTGGTCACGATGAACCAGCCAACCCACAATACCAGAGAGCCTGTTGGCCAGAACCCGGGTGAGCAGCTTTACATCTGTATTGGATATAGGGCGGTATGAATCCGGGAGCTGCCCGTCCTTGCCCAGCTTGAGAATGACCACAATAATAGCTTCCATCATAGAGTCAGGTAACCGGACCGTTTTGGCCGCTTCTTGCAGGGCTTGCAATAATGGAGGCAGAAGGATAGAGCCATATCTAGTGTAGACAAACCATCATAGCCCAGGGATTTATTATGTGGTGCATCCCCTAGTGCCTCAGTCAATTCAGTCATGGTTATTGGGGAGTCTAGGGCGGCACATTCAGCACTGGAGATCTGGTGGAAGGGGCAGTCCTTTAAGAATGTATCTAAGTCAGATAGGGAGGTCTGGGTTTTGGAGGTATAGAGGTCAGCGTAGAAACGCTGAAAGGTATCCAAAGTGACATCAGTGGAGGTAGTCAGCTCCCCACTTGGTGATTTAATTTCTGTAATAACATTAGTGTCCTGCTGCGCCTTAGCAAACATAGCCAACAGGTGGCCCGTTTGCTCACCTTCCTCAAAATAGGTCTGCTGGAGAAAATACCTCTTTTTCTCTGCTGCAGACAACACCACCTTATTGTAAATGGATTTTGCTTCAAGACACCTGTCTAAATTTACCTGGGTAGGGTCAGAGATCATGATTTCCTCCCTGCTCTGTAATTCCTGATGAACTGTGTCTTCCCACTCTCTAGACCTACATTTTATACCAGTAATCTCACGTGTAATAAGGCCTCGCAGAAATGCTTTTGCAGAGTCCCAGATCACTGTATCCCTGGCAGAGTGCTCATTGAAGCGGAATAACTCCTCCAATGCACCGGGTATAGGGTCAGATGCAGGGAGCAAAGTCAACCAAAATGTATTAACTTTCCATAATCCTCTAGTCGTGGGGGTCCCAGTGGCCACCCGGACCCAGAATGGAGAATGATCTGAGAGCAGGCAGGGCTCGTATGCTGTATCTATAACATGTGGTAGCAATAAATCACTTCCCAGGACCATGTCAATTCTTGATAAGCACTTATGTGAGGCCGAGTAGCAAGAGCAGCATCTGACACCTTTATTACGCTCCCTCCAGACATCTCCCAGACCTATTTCGGACAGCAAGGTGGCAAAGTGCGAGATGGGACAGGTGTATCTCTCAAAGCAGTGGGTTGCTGGTCCAGAGAGGGGTCAAGGACATTATTAAAATCCCCAATAACTAAGACAGGTACACTGTCATGTAATGCCATGAATTGAGCAAACTTCTTCAATGGGTCTGAGGAGAAGGGTGGAGGGATATACATAGCAGCAATAATACACAGAAGTCCTGCAAGCTTGCATAACAGGAACACATATTTGCCTTCTCCGTCAACCTGCTGCGCCAGACACTTAAACAAAGTATCCCTAGCAATTAGAACACTGACACCTCTTGAGAAAGAGGAATGTGTAGAATGTATTTGTATAGGAAACTTACGAGAGCGAAGCAGGCGGACAGAGTCTGGGTGCAGATGCATCTCCTGGAGACAGACAACATGTGGGTTCATCGTAGAAACATATTTGAATATTTCATCACCCAGACCCCGCACATTCCAAGAAAGAATGAGCGAACCCTTATCAGAGCGAGTAGCCATGATATCTATTGACAAAGTATGAGGGAATTCTGCATGAATGTTCCCCCTAGGTGCAGGACACAGTCAGAGCAGCAAATTATCCAGTGAGATATTACCATAACTGAACCAGTACTGATGAGCATGCTGCCACCCATTAACCTCACAAAGTCCGTGTGAGGGCGCCCTCTAATGTTCGTGGACAAGATTGTTGGTAGTTGTGAACAACAGTCTAGACCCATGAGAAAGAAAAAGATCACGGGGATTGCAAAGTTAAAAAGGGGTAAGAAACCATAATGAAAGTGGTCACAGTTCCAGATCAACAGGGCCCTTTGAATTATAAGACGTCCCTCAACGTGAGGGAAACAAAGTTCACGCAGGACCATCACCCCTGGGGGGGGGGGACAGGCCAGCTCAGTGGGTGAACAGTCCTCGTATACGGTACCAAAAGTTCAGTACATGCAAGTAGCAGAAGGCCATGGAAAGGAGAAACACAAGGTTAAAACTTACTCCGTCTTAAGGCCCATTGTATATGTATAGCACCAGTGCAGGAACAAAGATCAGAAGTCATCATCCCTCAGATTGCGTTCCTCTCTATCCAGCCAGTGTAAAGCAGAAGTGGGGTTATCAAACAAGTGGGACGAACCGTTAGCAAGGATCTTCAATTTTGCCGGGTACAGCATGAAGTATTGGATGTTTAAGTTCCGCAGGCGTTTTTTGATGTCCAGGAATTTTCCTCTTTGTCTTTGCACCTCCGCGGAGAAATACGGGAAAAGGGATATTTTTGCGTTGTTCAGCTTGAGAGAGGCAGTAGTTCCGACCTTGGATAATATGGTATCTCTGTCCCTGTAGTTGAGAAGGCGAAAGAGGAAGGGACGAGGAGGGGCTCCCTGAGGTGGGGGCCGTGTTGGGACCCTATGGGCCCTTTCCACCGCAAACATGGTTGAAAATGCATCTCGCCCAAAAGTTTCTGACAGCCAAGCTTCAATAAAAGCCACAGGGTTTTTACCTTCCGACCTTTCAGGGATGCCCAACGCGCACACGTTGTTCCTGTGTAGGCGATTTTCCATGTCCTCCAGGCGGGCAGCGTTAGCGGAGCACACCAAATGGACATATTTGATGTCCCTCTGTAATGGCTGCTAGCCATCCTCAATTGTGCTAATGCGCCCCTCTACCGCAGATGTGCGCTCTTGGAGCTTCTGCATATCATGTCTTAGATAGAATATTTCCACTTTCATGCTTTTAACTTCGCCAGTGAGGTCTGTGATAGAGCCATTGCATAGTAACGGCAGCCAAGATGTCCCTCAGCGTCGGTTCTGGACCATCAGCCCTGTGCTGAGAGGGTGCCGCCATATTAGAGGCCTGCGGATGTTCCAGACCTAGTGACACCGGGGACAACGTGGGTGGTTGAGCCTGGAGTGACAGGGTATTGTTCAGGTTGCCCATATCCTCTTGCCACTGGAACCTGAGGGATGTGGGGGGTCCTTGCCCCATTTAGAGAAGAGGCGCTGGGCTGTCTCCTTAGCAGACCGGGCCGGTAGGCTGCCATCTTGGGACGACATATCCAGTGAGCCTCGCAGGCCCTGGGAGCGCTTAGCCATATCAGATTCCAAAAAGAGTACCTGTGCTGGGTAGGGGAGGATCAGGGGCACACAGGGATGTCAGTCCCGGGGCAAGAAGATGTAGGATGGCGGTGCTGTAGTCCGGATTCCTCAAGATGATCGGTGGGGAGCTCTGCTGCACATCCTGTTACATACCTCGCTCGACCATGCCCCCTCTAAAAAAATATTTGATTTCCATTGTAGAAATAAAGCCAGGAGTGTGTTCAGTTTTAATATCTGCAAACAGTGTACACCAGTTTGATGAGGCAAACATTTTGATTATATTATATTCAAGGGATTCTGTGATTTCATTTTTAGCACTAAATGTTGCACATATATAATACATTCATTTTTATTAACACAAGTAGAGTTTTCCTTTTATTTTAAAATAACTCCCTGTGGGACCTTCTAAGGGGTCTGCGTGCTGTATTTTTTAAATAGAAGCCAGTAGGGAGATTTTATTTGCTGGCAATTTAAAAACATTTTTTTCATTGGATATATCAGGCCTCAAAAATTCCCCTGGCCAAATGGAATTATTTAATTTTCTTTTTGTATTGGCACATGTTCCCCCAGGCAGTGCCCACAACCCTTTGCCTATTAGCCCAGAAATGGGCATTTTTAATTTAACTGATCAACTAATTGATTTCAGTGGGGTTCAGGTCCAGCATCAAAACACTGCTTGAACCAAACCCAGGACCAGGGACTGTTAGGCTCATCCCTACCTGTTACATTAGGGTGAGTTGCTGTGTTTGTATAGCTGCTGCACCTCCCTAGACGTACTTGGGCAGCCTGCAAAAACAGCTGGCTGCATAATCAAACAGCTGATTCACAGTGTACTAGTCCCATGTGAAGGAGGCCTTAGTTTGCAATTCAACTTTTTGAAACATAAATTCAAGGATTATTGACCATTTTTATTTTAGGTGCATATTTATCAATGATTATGCCTGACATTAACCCAAAGCTGGCAGATACATTTAAGTCAAGTCACTTTTGATTGCCGTGACAATTACATTCTCAACTATCATGGAGAGGTACACATACTTTACAGTGAAAAACTTCAATAAACTTTCAGTATACACTTCTTACATTCAACATATTCTTATAAATCATAAGATCAGTTAAGCCAAATGTTTATTCATAATTAGAGTTGAGTGAACCCGGACTGTAAAGAAGCCATCACAGCCATGCCTACTAATGGCATGGCTGTGATTGGCCAGTGCATCATGTGACCCAGCCTCTATATGAGGCTGGAGTAACGTAGTGCCGCGTGTCACATCGTCTCATACTAGAGTAGGGAGAGCTTCATGGCAGTGCTGTGAGGGAGAGATTAGCATTCAGAACCATCTCATACTGCATTAGGTAGAGCTTCATGGTGGTGCTGTGAGGGAGAGATTAGCGTTCAGAACCATCTCATACTGCATTAGGGAGAGGTTCCTGTCAGTGCTGTGAGGAAGAGATTAGCGTTCAGAACCATCTCATACTGCATTAGGGACAGGTCCCTGTCGGTGCTGTGAGGGAAAGATTATCGATCGTTCTAAAACCATCTCATACTGCATTAGGGACAGGTTCCAGTCGGTGCTGTGAGGGAAAGATTATCGATCGTTCTAAAACCATCTCATACTGCATTAGGGACAGGTTCCTGTCAGTGCTGTGAGGGAAAGATTATCAATCGTTCTAAAACCATCTCATACTGCATTAGGGACAGGTTCCTGTTGGTGCTCTGAGGGAGAGATTATCAATCGTTCTAAAACCATCTCATACTGCATTAGGGAGAGGTTCCTGTCGGTGCTCTGAGGGAGAGATTATCGTTCTAAAACCATCTCATACTGCATTAGGGAGAGGTTCCTGTTGGTGCTCTGAGGGAGAGATTATCGTTCTAAAACCATCTCATACTGACTTAGAGAGAGGTTCCTGTTGGTGCTCTGAGGGAGAGATTATCGTTCTAAAACCATCTCATACTGCATTAAGGAGAGGTTCCTGTCAGTGCTGTGAGGGAAAGATTATCATTCTAAAACCATCTCATACTGCATTAGGGATAGGTTCCTGTCGGTGCTCTGAGGGAGAGATTATCGTTCTAAAACCATCTCATACTGCATTAGGGAGAGGTTCCTGTTGGTGCTCTGAGGGATAGATTATTGTTCTAAAACCATCTCATACTGCATTAGGGAGAGATTCCTGTTGGTGCTCTGAGGGAGAGATTATCGTTCTAAAACCATCTCATACTACATTAGGGAGAGGTTCCTGTCAGTGCTGTGAGGGAAAGATTATCATTCTAAAACCATCTCATACTGCATTAGGGATAGGTTCCTGTTGGTGCTCTGAGGGATAGATTATTGTTCTAAAACCATCTCATACTGCATTAGGGAGAGATTCCTGTTGGTGCTCTGAGGGAGAGATTATCGTTCTAAAACCATCTCATACTACATTAGGGGCAGGTTCCTGTTGGTGCTCTGAGGGAGAGATTATCGTTCTAAAACCATCTCATACTGCATTAGGGACAGGTTTTTGTCGGTGCTCTAAGGAGAGATTATCGTTCTAAAACCATCTCATACCACATTAGGGACAGGTTCCTGTCGGTGCTGTGAGGGAGAGATTATCGTTCTAAAACCATCTCATACTGCATTAGGGAGAGGTTCCTGTTGGTGCTCTGAGGGAGAGATTATCGTTCTAAAACCATCTCATACTGCATTAGGGAGAAGTTCCTGTTGGTGCTCTGAGGGAGAGATTATCTTTCTAAAATCATCTCATACTGGTGTAGGGAGAGGTGCACAAAAATAAAAAGTGCGTCTACATTGCTGTTTTTAAAAAAAAAAGAAATAATAATTGATTATTCTTTTTTTTTTATTAATAAATAGTGCTACATAGTACATTTGCACCTTGCTGTGCATTTCTTGCAAAATTAAAAAGTGCGTCTACATTGCCGGATTAACAAATAATTGAAATTTGGGCTAAATAGTACATTTGCATCCAGAATGAGGAGAGCGTCAAATAAGGGATGTGGTCGTGGTGCTGCTGGTGCGGCTGGTGCTGATGGTGTTGGTGAAGCTCCTGTTGCAAGGCGAGGACGTGGTCGATCTGTGCCAGTTACACGACAAGTGAAATACCTTCCTCAGGTGCGAGTAGCCGACAGAACCTTCAACGTTATATGGTAGGCCTGAATGGCGCTCAACGAATGGTGAGGCCAGAACAAGTACAGGTGATAGTAGATTGGGTGGCTGACAATGCCTCCAGTTCCTTCACATTGTCTCCCACCCTTGATGAAAGCTCAGAGTTGGCACCTGAACCCCATGGCCATCTGTCTTTCACCTTAGCCCCTTGTAAATCAGCCAAGCGGTCTGTGCCCCAAGTCATGCAGCAGTCTCTTCTGCTTTTTGATGACTCTTCTGGTATGCTTTCTGTGGGCCATCCACATAGCCCTGTGCCAGAAGTGGAAGACATTGAGTGCACCAATGCCCAACCACTTCTGTTTCAGGATGAGGACATGGGAACACCACCGCAGCACGTCTCTGATGATGATGAAACACAGGTGCCAACTGCTGCGGCTTTCCAGAGTGTGCAGACTGACAAGGAGGGCAGTGGTGAAGGGTGGGTGGAAGATGATGTGGAGGATGATGAGGTCCTAGACCCCACATGGAATGAAGGTCATGCGAGTGACGTGTGCAGTTTGGAGGAAGAGGTGGTGGTCCCACAGAGGCACCAGCACAGCAAAAGAGGAAGCAGGTTGCAAAAGCGGAGCGGTCGTCCCCTAGACAGTACTACTACCCACCGCACCCAGGGACCTAGCACACCAAAGGCAGCTCAAAGGAGTTCTTCAGACAATGTGCTGACGACACGAGTGGTTTGCACGCTGTGCAATCAGAGCCCGAAGCGAGGCATAAATGTTCTAAACCTGAGCACAACCTGCATGACCAGGCATCTACATGCAAAGCACGAGCTGCAGTGGAATAAGCACCTCAAAATCCAAGAAAGGTCTCGGCCTCCTCCTGCTTCCTCTTCTGCTGCTGCCTTGGCCTCTTCCTCCACCTATACAGTGCCAGTGTCACCTGCCACCCAGCAAACAGACGATGTGACAGCAACGCCACCATGTCTGCCTCCTTCCCCAAGCATTTCCACACGGTCCCATGGAAGCTTAGAGCTCTCCATCTCCCAAACACTGGAGAGAAAGAGGAAGTACGCCCCTACCCACCCGTGATCCCTGGCCCTGAATGCCAGCATTTCAAAATTCCTGGCCTTTCCGTCTGGTGGACACGGACAGTTTTAAAAACCTGATGGTGGTGTCTGTCCCACGGTTCGTGGTTCCCAGCTGCCACTACTTTTCCAGGCAAGCCATCCCTTCCCTGCACAAACAAGTTGGGGAGCAAGATCAAGTGTGCACTGCATCTGTGGCAAGGTCCACATAACCACTGATACGTGTACCAGTAAGCATGGGCAGTGACGCTATATCTCGCTAACTGCACACTGGGCAAATGTAGTGGAGGGTGGCCTTAGGCGGCTAGCCTTTTGATGCATGTCCTTCCACCACCGAGGATTGCAGGGCATTTCTCTTTGCCTCCCGTTGCCTCCTCCTCCTACTCTGCTTCCTCCTCCTCTACCACCTCCTCATCCGGTCAGCATAACACCTTCACCACCAACTTCAGCACATCCAGGGGGAAACGACAGCAGGTTGTTTTAAAACTGATATGTTTGTGGGATAAACCCCACACTGCAATGCAACTGTGGATGGGCATTGAACAACAGACCAATGAGTGGTTGTTGCCACTGAGCCTCAAGCCCGGCCTGGTGGTGTGCAATAATGGGCGAAATCTCGTAGCAGCTCTGGGCCTAGCCGGTATGACGCACATCCCTTGCCTGGCGCATGTGCTGAATTTGGTGGTGCAGAAATTTCTAACAAACTACCTCCTATGCGACGTGCCCACAAGGTGGAACTCCACCTTGCACATGCTGGAGAGACTGTGCGAGCAGCAGTAGGCAATAGTGGAGTTTCAGCTGCAGCACACATGGGTCAGCCGCTCTGCGGAACAGTACCACTTCACCACCAACCAGTAGGCCTCCGTGCGAGACCTGTGTACCATATTGCGGTGTTTTGAGTACTCCACCAACATGGTCAGTGCCGATGACGCTGCTCAGCCTTACTATACCACTTCTATGTCTCCTTGAAAAAACACTTTGGGCGGTGATGGAAGAGGATGTGGCACAGGAGGAGGAGGAAGAGGGGTCATTTCCACGGTTACCAGGCCACTCATTCACAAGGGGCTCGGACGGTGAGTTCCTGCACCAGCATAGGCCATTACTGGGGGGCTACCCTGCTGGATCCCTGTAACAAGGACAACATGGCGTCCTTAATTCCCTCACTGGAGTGTGATCGCAAGATGCGCGACTACAAGCGCACGCTGGTAGACGCGCTGCTGAGGGCATTCCCAAATGACACCGGGGGCTCAGTGGAAGCACAAGGCAGAGTTAGCATAGCCGAAATGTGGAAAAGCTTTGTCAGCAGCACGCCACCACAAACAGCACCACCAGCTGATAGGCAACGTCTTAGCAGGAGGCAGCATTTCAGCAACATGGTGGAACAGTATGTGTGCACACGCCTACACGTACTGACTGATGGGTCTGCCCCATTCAACTTCTGGGTCTCCAAATTGGCCACATGGCCTGAACTTGCCCTTTATGCCTTGGAGGTGCTGGCCTGCTCTGCAGCCAGTGTATTGTCTGAACATGTGTTTAGCGCGGCAGGAGGCGTTATCACAGACAAGCGAAGCCGCCTGTCCACAGCCAATGTGGACAAGCTAACGTTTATTAAAATGAACCAGGCATGGATCCCACAAGACTTGTCTGTACCTTGTGCAGAACAGACATTTAGACCGGCCTCACGCAGCCATTGGTATACTTTTTTTTTGAATATGTCTCAATATTTTGGGGGCTACCCTAATTATAAAAAAAAACAAACAAACAAAAAACAGTGTTGGCTACCTCCTCCTCCTCTACCGCCACTTCCACCTACACCGCCACGGTCACTGCCTCCCCAACCTCTAAGCTCCTACTTCACATCCACCTCCAATCCAATTTTTATTTTTTTATGTGATTTTAAGTTATTTGCCTATCCACATTTGTTTGCAGGGCACTTGTCCTACTACTTTTGCAGCCCTCTAGCCCTTTCCTGGACTTTTTTAGAGCCATTTTTGTGCCCAAAAGTTCGGGTCACCATAGACTTCAAAGGGGTTCGTGGTCCGGGGTCAAGTTCGGCTCGAGTTTGGTGCCGAACTCAAACTTTTTCGCGAAGTTCGGCCGAACCCAACGAACCCGAACATCCAGGTGTCCGCTCAACTCTATTCATAATATACAGCAATTACAGTTTATTTTCACAGTGGTTCTGATGAACCCTTTTGTGTTGAATCAGATGTATCGGCTGTCTAAAGCTCTAATCAGATTTGGAACATTTAGTTCCCTTTTCTTATGTGTGAGTATTTTTGTGCTATTCTCTATGATTGTAAAACATTTTCTTTTTGAGAACAAGGACACAACCTCTTTCCTGTAAGTTTTCTGATCACAAGAATGTTTTTCTATTTGTACTAAGCACTTTTTGAACATCTAAATAACTTCCCTGTCTGTTAGGAAGAGAATCTGTGGCTAAAGCTGACTTTCTGCACCTATGCAGGCATGTCTTGGATCTGCTAACCAGCGCAAGGGTCTCTAAGGGTTAACAGTTGTGCAGGGTGTTTCCATTGATTGGAGCCCAGCTGCCTTATTTAAACACCTCAGCAGCACACAGACTCTGCTGTCTGATCTACAGCGTGTGGTGTGTGTTCCTGATCTGCCTGTACTTTGATTACCTGTTCCTACGACCCGGCCTGCCTGACCTTGCTGATTCCCGCCTGCACCGACCCCTGGACTGCCTACGACCACCCTCCTGCCTAGCCCTCCTGTACTTCTGCTGCCCGCCTGTTGACGACCCTGCCTGAACCTGACCATCCATCTGCCTGCTCCTTCTGTACTGCACCGCCAGCCAGCTTCACGACCCGGCCTGTACGACCACGCTTCTTGTGCACGAGTGCACCTGCGGACTTCCTATCAACACCAGTGACCCAGTCCGACCCTCGTGCCATCCTGCACTCCCGAGCCACCTGTCTACTCTTCCAGGGGTTCCCGAGTCAGGGTCGTAAGGGAGGTTACCCACTGCATAAGTCAGACTCATCCACCAGGT
>BLSH010139262.1:1374983-1388281 GCA_018402905.1 Glandirana rugosa
TGAGTATCCGACACTACAGGGATAACGTATTAGGTTAGGCGGTTCGCCACCCGTTCCCTAGGGAACACTCGTTCAGACATTACTGCTTTGCAATCCCCTTATTGATATACCGTTGAACTCTCCTCCGACGTACGGGTGGTGCAAGTTTACAATGATTTAAAGATGGAATAAATATAATATTATTAAATATATTTGTAAATAAATTTTAAAGTGACGTCCACCTACTTTCTCTTCTTTAACACTTTCCCTTTCCCGAAACGTCTTTTCATACTACCTAGTAGTCTCCTGAGTGTGTCTATCTGTAGTAATATGTTGGTTAATTTGATACATTTCCTTCAGTAGATATTCCACAATATGTACATAAACTTCATGGGTGCCAATAATGGTGAGCAGGACTGTAAATGGCTTTTCCCCTGTGTGAGTCCTCTGATGATCCATCATACTTTTCTGCAAAGCCCTTTCCCTTTCACAATTTCTTCTCTTTCATCCACCTGCAGTGAAATTTTAAATAAATGTTTATATAAATTATTATAATATAAATAAGGTAGAAATTTAGTAACATTTGAACGTGGTGGGCATGCAGCCTCCTCTCAAGTTGCCATATAGTTATTCCCCTAACGTTTCGTCATTACAGACTTGCTCACAAGGGATCCCTTGCCCACCGCTTGGCGGATTGGATTATGCAATAGGGACATCACAGCCTATGAGTAACTATTGCTCTGTTTGTTTTTAATCAATGTAAGCACATAAAGTTTTAGAATAAAAGGATCCATTTTTTAAGACAATATTGCAGAGTTCTATGCTTTGTCTTCCTATCTGAGTGGTAACTTGCCTGCGATAATACAGCGGCTGAGGTCTGGATAAAGAGCACGGATTGACATGCTGTTTGAAAGGTTATTTCTGGTAAGCTGTATTCCTATGGGTGACCACTGAGTATATCGGAGCACTGGCGGCGGAAATATTTGATTTTTTCTGGAGTGTATGAGCGAAGCACCCTATATTGCACATGTTCACTTTATTGGCTTCTTTTGGACTATGATGGACACTTCTTTTTGAGTTTATGAACTTAATTTTTATGAAGCATTTTTTGATGGAATGTCATTCTTTTATGCACTGCTTGATTATTTTATTGCAATTTATCGCATGGTATAATTATTATTTAATTTAGATGTGCTACTGTGAAATACTATGTTTTAACTGACGTTTTTCACCTTATTTTTATGTCTTATCATCTAAAGCAGTGGCACTATTGAGAGATTTAATTCTTTGGGATTTGGGATCATTAGTGCGGTGTTTAGTATATTTTATTATAAAAGTAGAGGGAAAGCAGTTTTTTGGCACCCCACAAAATTAAAATAAATACAACGTCACAAAGGTGTTTATATTGGAATAAACAAAAAAGGTTGTGCAGCCCACCTAAACCTAGGACTGATATAATCAGTCTAAAGTTAAGAAGTGTTAAGTGAAAATTGCTAGGTGTATACGGCGCTCACCAAAGATCTGTGACACATAACAGTGAATTGCATATATAAAACCAAAATGGAATGTGATTATTCCTCTTAATGCATCATAACATTAGTACCCCAAAGTAATACCATCCACATACGTGCAGAACTTCAATATAAATATAGTGAAAGGTATGTGTCAAAAAATTAAAAATAAATGAGACCAAGTCCAATCTCCAGGTAACTAAACAGAATAGGCCAGCGATCTGCACGTATGTGGATGGTATCACTTTGGGGTACTAATGTTATGATGCATTAAGAGAAATAATCACATTCCATTTTGGTTTTATATATGCAATTCACTGTTATGTGTCACAGATCTTTGGTGAGCGCCGTATACACCTAGCAATTTTCACTTAGCACTTTTTAACTTTAGTATATTTTAGTTTATGTTTTTAGCACTGATCACTGTATTCGTGTCACTGGTGATGTCAGTGGCAGTTAATCAGTTCCCCTCAGCATCAGTTAGGTTCAGATTGCCCACCACACTATTACAGTCCCACTATACCGCCATTACTGGTATAAGAAAATGAAATAAAAAATTCCAGTATTTGTACCATAGTTTGTAGGCATTATAACTTTCATGCAAACCAGTCAATATACACATTTTTTACCAAAGACATGTAGTAAAATATAAATATAATTTAAAAAAAACATATTTTTGGATATATAATAATGCTACACTGCGCTACTGCATGTGACCATGCTCTTAAACCAGTGGTTTTCAACTCCGGTCCTCGGGACCCACTAACAGGCCAGGTTTGCAGGATAACTGAAATACATACCAGGTGATATCATTTGCTGCTCAGTGATTGCAGTATTCTAGTCTGCATCTCCCCAAGGTAATACTTAAAAGTTGGCCTGTTAGTGGGACCCGAGGACTGGAGTTGAGAACCACTGTCTTAAACCAAGGTGAACACAAGTCTATAAATACAGTCCCAATCCAGGTGAAGTAAGGTGCTCAGTGCCAGAGTCTTATAAGGTGCTGCAATAGTGCTCGAACAAGGTGCCCCACATGGATGTACACTCATCCCTCCTCAGTGACCCACCATCTCTGGTGCAGTCAAATGCGTATTGTTGGTTGACCCCTGTAGATCTCTGGAAACTGTCAGCTGCTGGATAGGGACTCCATCACCTTATTAGCATGTGTGATAAACAAAAGATTTCATAGCGTTCACATGCGATGTCTGTGTAATGCGAGTTCAGCCATACAGTTTGTGCCGGTTCCCGCATCACATATGTGTGAACCTGGGCTGATAGACGGAATGTTTGCATTTATTTTGTGAATATTATTAAAGCGGACCTTCATCCACATCGTAACAAATGAAATAAAGCCACTTTTGAAAAGTTTTAAAGTTTTAACTAATTAGAAGAACACATTTTTACTTTTTAAATGCAGTCATTTGTTGTTGGAAATACTTTGGTGTTTTTAGACTCTTCCCCCATGGAAATAAGGGCAAAGAATTTCTGTCACCCATGATGACGCACCAGCAGAACATGTGACTATAGAGGCGCCAAAATTGAGTTGTTTGCTGACCTGTCGGAGGAGATCCCCAGACATCTTCAGTCTCTAATTTTCTTTATTTTATTAGTGGCTAAAATAACTATATTATTATTATTATACAGGATTTATATAGCGCCAACAATTTACGCAGCGCTTTACAACTTGAGGGTAGACAGTACAAATACAATACACTTAAATACAGTAGGAATCAGAGGGCCCTGCTTGTTAGAGCTTACAATCTAAAAAGGGAAGGTCAAGAGATACACGAGGTAATAACTGTGGGGGAGGTAATAACTATAGCTAAGGCATGGAAGTCGCCCATGATCAATGTCATATTGGTGAAACCCAAAATATCTTGGATCATGGTCAATGAAAAACTGATCAGTATCTGTAAAGATAAAGCTAGATTTGACAAGGTGTGGAACCCCTGGAGTGTGTACCCCCAGGCTCCTAATTGGATGCTGATGGGAGGCTATGAAGCCTTTTTAATTTCCATTGCTCTTTAACCACTTCTCACCCGGCCTATTGACAAATGACGGCCGGACGATGGTTTTGTTATCCTGACTGGGCGTCTATTGATGTCCTCAGGATAACCTGCAAATCGTGCACCCGCGGGGGCAGGTATAACGGCGATCAGTGGTGCGGTGGGTCAGTCTGATCATGGCTGATTATGATGTAAACGGGACGAGCCATTTATCGGCACTGAAAGAGGGCACTGTAAGGTGTCCATTCCCTGTGGTCTAGGGTGGCATCTGTAATTGGCACTGAGTGCCAGCCATGTTGAGCATTATGCCCCTTACCTGGTGGTCTAGTGTGGGCTCCCTGATCATCTCCCTGGTGGTCTAGGGTTGGCTCCCTGGTGGTCCATGGGTGGGCTCTTCCTGGTGGCCCCTGGGTGGAGTCCCTGGTGGTCCAGTGTGGCAATCCAAGGGGGGACTACGCTGATAAACATTCAGCACAGACCCCCCCTGTCAAGAGAACAGCCGATCGGCTCTCCACTACTCGCATCTGCAGACGCGACTAGAGGAAAAGCCGATAAATGCAAACCACAAAGGTGTACCGCTCAGAACCCAGAACACAAAAGATTCAGTTCAGTATAAAAGTATGCACACCTGTGTCAGGTGCTCAGGTTCAGGATGTTCCTCCTCATGCAATAGTCCAAATTTGATACAAGATTTGAACAAGGCTACAAGCCGAAACACGTCTGCGTGTGCTGTATTTATATGGGCACGGAATAAATTCATTGGATATCGTACTTCAGTGTGCCTGTTCTTTTTGCTATATCAAAAGCCGATAAATGTCTCTTACATCGTGATCAGCCATGATTGCTCACAGCTGATCACGTGGTAAAGAGCTTCCGATGTTAGACTGACCCACCGCACTACCGATCACCTGATGGGCTCCCCCTTAGGCACGCAATTGCGGGTTATCCTGACGACATCGTATGGCGTCCAGTCAGGATAACTAAGTCACTGCCTGGCTGTCATTTTTCTATAGGCCGGGCGGGAAGTGGTTAAAAATGAAAAATCCTTTCTCCCAAAATCCCATGAGACTTTTCAAAATCTCCCATTTAGCAGTTGGGATCTCCCTGGAAGGCTCTGGGGAAGTATCCTTCCCAGTGACACCTACAAGTGCCCATCAGGGCCACCTATCAGTGCCTATCAGTGACACCCATCAGTGCTGCCTCATCAGTGCCTCCTCATCAGTGCACACCAGTGCAGTCTATCAGTGCTCATCAATGCCTCCTCATCAGTGCAGCCTATCAGTGCCCATCAGTGTAGCCTCATCAGCGCACATCAGTGATGGAGAAAAATGACCTCTTTGCAAAATTTTATAACATATGAAAAAAAAATTTTTTCAAAATGTTCTCTTTTTTGTTTATTTAGCAATAAAAATGAAAACCCCAGTGGTGATTAAATGCCACCAAAACATCATGAAGCTTTAAAAACGGGAACCCTCCCACTATCTATGAGGGAAACATTAATTGTACTACTATTAAAACCTAGAAAGGACCCATTACTCTGTGATTCTTACCGCCCCATATCCCTTATAAACGTGGATGTTAAAATTCTCGCTAAAGTGCTAGCCAACCGTCTTAATCTAATAATTGAAAAACTGATAAGCTGTGATCAGGGAGGTTTTATACCAGGAAGATCTACTAGAATGAACATACGCAGACTGTTTCATAACCTACAATACCCCCATGACTGTACACATACTAGGGTAATTGTGTCACTCAACACTAAAAAAGCGTTCAATAGTGTGGGATGGCCTTACCTATTTAAAGTCCTGGAGAGCTATGGATTTGGTCCACGCAATGATAGCCTGGATCAGGTTAATGCCATGGTGACGGAGGCGTTCCTGATCACCAGGGGAACCAGGCAGGGATGTCCTTTATCCCCCCTCCTGTTCGCCCTGGCCATGGAGCCCCTTGCCATACAAATCCGTAGCACTTCCCAAATAAAAGGCCTCCCTATTGGAACTATAGAAGAACGTATATCACTCTATGCTGACGATACTTTGGTATACCTGGCTGATCCACAGGACTCCCTTAAAAACCTGCTATCCCTTATCAACACTTCCAGGGACTACTCGGGATTCAGGGTGAATTGGGAAAAATCGACCCTCTTCCCCCTGGACCAGGCGGCCGTACCACTGATCTATGCAGGGTCAGAATTACAGGTTTTCTCCTCATTTTGGGCATGATGGTACAATTATCACTCTCTCGGTACATTGAGAATAATATATGCCCTCTACTAACGCAATTGCAAGAGCCCTGTAAGCAATGGATAGATCTCCCGCTGGATCTCATGGGCAGGACCAACATCATTAAAAAGATCTACCTCCCCAATTTACTCTATGTCCTGGCCAATGCTCCGTGTAGGGTCCCAAAATCTATTTTTAAACGCATTGATTCTATATGCACTACGTTCCTATGGCAGGGTGGGTCACCTAGAATAGCTCTCGAGATACTTCGACTTCCTCCCCACTTAGTTGGCCTGGCCTTCCCTAATTTCTACCTATACTTCCTGGCCTTACACCTGGTATCTATCCATGACTGGCTACATCCCAATGGCACTAACGCCTGTACTAGCACGGAGGGGGCTATTGTCTCCTCTATGGAGACGCTCCACAATGTGATCTATAGAAACCGTGTCCCTGATAGACCGGGGACAGCTATAATACATATGTCCCTCTCTCTCTCGGACAATCAAAACTAAATACGCTTGAGAATCATGGGATGGCTCATCGAACACGCCCCTGTGGTATAACGGCACTCTTAGGGAAATGGAGTCTATACCGGACCCAGTGAGATGGTCCTCAATGGGAGTTAAATACCTGTGTCATCTCTTTGATACACAGGGCTTTAAAACCTTTCAACATCTCCAACAGGTCCTCCAAAGACCGAGTTATTCAAATTAAGGTTTTCCACCAATCTCATCTCACCCCTCACAGACTCTATAAAATGGGCTTATCGTCCACAGACACATGCTTTAGGGGATGTGTTCAATGAGCAGACTTCCTGCATTGCTTCTGGACGTGCCTGATTGTGCAGCACTTCTGGAGGGACATTGGCTCCTTCATCTCATCAGCCCTGGGCCTCCCCAATATTATCAACCCCAAGAATTGCCTCCTTGGAATTTTTGGGGATTTATCACTGTCGGCCTCGGCAAAGAGACTTCTTCGTATTCTTTTCTTTTATGCAAAGGAGTCTCAGTTGCTGACATGGAAGAGCTCACAGACACTGAAGAAAACCTTGTAGTTGAAATTGATAAATGACGCACTACCCTTATTCAAAATTACCTTTGACCACAGGAAAAGGAGTAAGAGATTCCATAAGGTCTGGGACAGATGGTTAGCCAGTCCCCTTATGTTGTGGCCCCCCTTTGCCATGAAGATCATCACTACTTAATCTGTCCTGGGTCGGTACTGGCCTGCCCCGCCTACCATAAATATTAATATATTAAGTTATACAATTGATGGACTCCAGCCTAGCCAATTAGAGATATACCCACATGCCATTTGCTGAAAAGTTATAACTAGGTAACTTTATTGACCAAGTTACTAATATTTTTTACTTGCTTGTTAGATATGATGCCTGACGGGCGGTTGTTTGTTTCTATGTTTGTATGTCTTTTATAATCAATACAAAAATGCCACCAAAACAAAGCTCTTTGTGTTAACAAAATTATAAAAACGTCATATGGGTACAGTGCTGCATGACTGCACAATTGTCATTCAAAGTGTGACATCGCTGAAAGCTGAAAATTGGCCTGGGCAGGAAAGGGGTAAAAGTGCCCAGTAGGCAAGTGGTTAAAAGACATTTATCAATATATATTTTTGATATGTTCATGTGTTTAGTAACTGGGATTTACAGGGGCAAAGCTTCTAGTGACAAACTGGGCACCAAGGACAGAGCAAAATATTTTACATTAGAACATTTGAGGCTCAACAATATAGGCTCAAATCAGAGAGATAAAAAGCCAGAAGGATCCTCATTTTCAAAAGGTTATTTTCAGCTGCGACCGATGGGAAAATAAAAATTACGGTCACACGGCTGAAAAAAAAAGATCCTTGCTGTGTCTACCTATATAGCATGAGAGATAAAGAATAAACTATGATGAATGTTTTATAATAATAATTTCATTATAAATTTTATTCTGGGAACTAATTCCTATATATATTTAGTGGTGGGGACAAATAATGACTGAAGTCACCATAGTACCAAAACGAATTTGTATTATTCATGTCAGATTCCCAAACAGGTTCTTCAAACAAAGGAAATGTAAATACAGAAGGGCCACTTAAAGGATGTCATTCACATTCTGTGCTTGGGTGTTGCTCTTTTTGTTTCCATTGTTATAATCTGTTTTATTGTGTTACTCTCTGATGATTATCAGATTTGGATTAGTATAACCAGATACATTTCATTTGTGTCATGTCCCATGACTGGACCCATTTTTGTATATTCGTAGTTGCCGCTTTAAATGTTGTTTCTTCTTTAAGACCTTTCCCTCCCTCCTTGTCATGCTGTAACCCCTCTTTCTTTCCCAGGGGCCATTTTGTGTAACTCCTCCTGTATTCACCACACTGCTTTTTACGCTGTGAGAACTATTATCTTTACCTGCTTTAGCTCTGCATTAAACAGGTCTGTGAGAAAACAAACATCTCTGGATCTTCTAACATGTAAGTTATGGCTGAGTAAATACTCTTCTAAACGGGCCAGGGTGAAATTACCTCATCTGTCATAGATATCACATTTCTAGCCTGTGTGCTGGACAGAATAGTAAAAGACAATTCTCAGCTTTAACAGAATCTGTTGTGTGTCATGGACTAGATCTCAGTGAAGATTTACTGCCTAGCTAGAAGAAATTGCTGCCAGTTTGTGTGTCTCCAAAGTCAGCCCAGCCCTTGCCTGAGATATATATAAAAAGAAAAATGACTAATATACGTATAATTGTATAAATCACAGTTGATACCACATCTAAAATATGGGATGCAGTTTTGGGCATCACATTGTTAAAAGAAAAATAGGAGCTTTGGAGAAGGGTTCACTGGCATGCAACTAATTGAATACAGGAATATAATAAAGAAAACTTACCTTAAGAGATTGGAAAACTATACTCAGCTTTAAAAAAGGTTTTAAAAAATGACTTCATGAATATCTTTAACCACTTGCCGACCGTCAATCGGCAATTGACGGCGGCAAAGTGGCTCTGTAACGCGGATCGCCGTCATATGACGGCGGCCGCGTGATCGCGCCTAGTGAGCGCGCGCGCGCAGCCGGAGGCGCGCCCGCGCGCTCACTGTGTCCGGGGAGGGCCGGGGAGCGGGTGCGGTGGCTTCAATTGCCACCGGCTACCCGCGATGGCCCCCCCGGAGCGAAGGAGCGGAGGTCCGTGTAAGTAAACACGGACCTCCGCTCTGTGAAGGGGGAAGGGCTGTGATCACAGCCTTCCTGTACATGAAGGCTGTGACCACTTCCCTTCTCCTGTTAGGGCAGTCCCCCTACAGTTATAACACGCCCAGGGAACATAGTTAACCCTTAGAGCGCCCCCTGCAGGTTAACCCCTTCACTGCCAATGGCATTTACACAGTAATCAGTGCATTTTTATAGCACTGATCGCTGTATAAATGCCAATGGTCCCAAAAAAGTGTCAAAATGGTCCGACATGTCCGCTGAAATATCGCAGTACCGCAAAAAATCGCAGATCGCCGCCATTATTAGTAAAAAATAAAAAATAAATAAAAACCCCAAAAATGAATTCTCATCACCCGTAAGCGCGACCACTTTTGCGCAAACCAATCAATAAACGCCAATTGCGATTTTTTTTATCGCAAATATGTGGAAGAATATAAATCGGCCAAAAACGGTGAAAAAAAATGTTTTTTTATATATTTTTTTTTGGATTTGTATTTTAGCAAAAAGTAAGAAATTTGGGTTTTTTTGCAAAATTGTCACTCTTCTTTTGTTTATAGCGGCGATCAGAAATGACGCAGAGGGGATCAAATACCACCAAAAGAAAGCTCTGTTTGTGGGAAAAAAAGGACGCAAATTTCGTTTGGGTACAACGTCGCACGACCGCGCAATTGTCAGTTAAAGCGATGCAGCGCCGAATCGCAAAAAGGGCTTCGGTCCTAAAGCTGGAAATCCTTCCGGTCCTTAAGTGGTTAAACATACCCATGGCTAGTAAGAAAATGTAGGATACCCCCCAATCTCACTACACCCATTGAAATGTCTTGTAATCTGTTCATACAGACTGCATAAAAAAACAATAACATTGTTATTATTATTGTTATATTAAAATTAGAATCAGCAAACCTGATAAATATTTTCTTAACTGTAATGAGGACAAGGGAAAGTCAATATAATTTTTAAAAAATCGACAACTTGGTTGTTGCCTTTTTCAATGAATGATCTAAATCATAAAGCTTCCGTTGAATTAACAGTTAGTCTAGAAACTTGAAGTTACGACCTTAAATAAAGAAAGATTCCTACCAGTGGTGTCATTGGCACTTAGGCTCTTTATTCAATTATCACATCTTCAGAGATATCCAATTGTCTAACAATTCTCATATCATATTTGTATTTTCTAATGACTCTCGCCATAACACACACATACCACCTTTACAGATGGGTCTGCTATAAATTGGATATGAAATATAGAAAATATTGATGTAAAAATCCAGTCAAGTTGTTTTTAGTCTCAAAATAACTCAGAATTAACATCAAAACAACTATCACAATTGCACATAATAAATACGAGTATAACAATAGAAACAAAGCAAAAAGAGCAACTCTCCAGCCAAGGAACCAGTAATTAATGTAAATAACATCCTTTCTTTGTGTTATATTTGCATTTATATTGCTTACAGAACCTGTTTGGAAAATTGATATGTAAAATGCACATTCGTTTTGGTACTATAGGAACAGGTGGTTTCTTGTCCATACCACTGATAATAAAATCAAAAGCAGAAAATTCTACTGGATATATATAAAATAAAAAAGAGGAAGCCCTGAGTCCTCAAAATCTGGAGGATTAGTCATCCAGATGAAGCCACGTGGATGGTGGCGTAACGCGAAGAGGTGGAGCTTGGCGGTGGGAGTACATTTACTGTATACGTGGGGCCTGGATTTTTTTATATGCAGTGTTTTTACTAAATAAATGTGAGTGCATTGTATGAAGCTGTGGTAGTGCGGTGTGTTCATTGCTTAACCCCAGGTACTGCACTATTGGAAGTGTTTTCTCCTTATGTTACCTTGGAGTTGTCAGTAACCAGTGTTGAGCCACCGTTAAAGGGGAAGTGTCTCTGCGGCCAAAGGAACCTGAACACCAGATACTATCACACTAATGCATATTTAAACCTTGGTGTGTCTAAGATGGAGGTGAGCGTGCATTGCACCTGGTGAAGGGGATATACATCACGGAGTGGAGATACACTGTTCTTACATTTATGAAGCACGATTCACCCTTAGAGACTTCTTATATTGTGTATATGAAGAATCACCATTGGACTTTTTTCAATTAGGCTCTGTTCCTTGCAACTTTTTTTGCACAGTATTCATTTGCTGTATTGTCACGTATATGGAACATTGGCACTTTCACTTTATTATTAATTGTTATATTGATTGATATTCATGCAATAGTTATTGTCTAAGCAGTGCTATCACATACTTACCTTTTATATATAATATAAAATATATATTTTTCTCTTTTTTTTTTTTTCCAAAGGGTGAGTTACACTTGTAATCTGGAAAGGATGTCCAGCCCACCACATCAAGCTCCATACTCACTGCAAAACTTATAGAAAATAGCAAATTGAAGGAAAATATATCTACAATGTTAATAATGGAGAATGTATGTAGACATGGTTGGATGTTCAGATATAATCTTCTCATCCTCAGGTAAACTATGTTTCTGCAGAGTTATCAATACACTGTAATGTACAGGTGTATACCAATGAATAGCGAGAAGAGAATAGAAAGATTAGGATTCTCTTAGGACCATTATTCCAAAATCATTCAGTAAAAGGCCCATATTGGGTCAATCCAATTGTTCACAAAATCAGCTATAGTCTTCTTTAAGAATTTGCTACCATACATAGACTGCATAGTGAGAAAAATCTAAAATATATTACCTTAACTCTGGTTGACCAATGTAAGAAATACTCAATTCTTGTTGTCCAGTTTGCCAACATTATCTTGACTCTTGTAATGCCACCGTTAGAACATACAGTATAAGTTAACATTAACAATATATTTTGATAAAGGTATATCCAGTTGTATGTAACATATGTATGAATTTTATTCATTAGTACAACCTATTGATTATATTTTAACATTATTAATTTAGACAGTACCATTTATATACACATATGCAGTACACATATGTTATTTTTATTCCATCATCACTCAAGGAGTATTTTTATTTATATGTTTTTTTTTTACTTCCACCTTTTATGTTATATTTTAGACCTAATTTTGGGGGTGATGGCGGGCCATTGAAGCACGTTGGCTGCTGTGCCCAATTAAAATTTGGAATAAAATGTATTTCAGACTCAAACATTTTGGTGTATGCTTTAATTTGCAAATTTGAAAAGGGTAGGGTCCCAGATTTAGTTGTAGACTATATTAGTCAAGGATACTGTGTTGCCTCCCCAAAAAATGACAAATAGCATAAGGGATGGCCCACAGGGATTTGTCGCAATACAGAATTCCTATCAGTATCAAAGTAATATCAAAAAAGGTGTATGAAAGGTATACAGTTTATTGGATCAAAGTTAAAAATGATCACATGACAAAATAAATAAATTAATTGTCATATGTCGTCATGGTAAAATGTACAGATAGAACCAAATGATATACAAAGAAAACAGTGTGGAAGCTAGCAAACCGACAAATGGAATGTATCCTGGTAATGAAGGCTTGGCTTCCTCTCCAACATGTTTCGAAGTTTTATTTTAAATGTGTAACAAACTTCTTCCTGTGGGAGAAAATTCACTGTACAACTTTGGTTCTGAAACATAATGTAGAAAAAACACATAAATAGACCAGTGTATAGTTACGGTCTTCTTAATGTAGCATAGCGTGACTGTTATGGCATTCACAAATATAGGCATACAATGACTATGATTGATGCATGCGGATCAGCAAAAAACACCGGTTGTTACTTACCCCTATGGTTTGAAGAGGGCAATTACCAGCTGAATTAGGGCTGGAAAGCGGAGAGAATCTCCGAGTATAGCTTCAAACGGACTGAATTGTCCAAATGTGAGGAGGGACCCCCAATTAGTAGTTGGGGGATCCGTATGTGGCCCACCCTTTCACCTCCCTCAAACTCCTCCACATTTGTCTCCCTCGAGAATCGATAGGAGGGAACAAGCCCCACCCGGAAGGCGAATGGATAAAGCCTATGGGGATAAAAAATGCATAAGTCTGAGTCTATAATGAAAACAGTCAGATAGATGGAAGTTAGTCAGCGAACCTATCCCAATTGTACTTACTGTGTAGTAGAATGTTCTACCGATACAAAGTGTATCTAAGGGGATGGAGCTGAGCAGACCTATGAATTAAATATAAATTATCAGTGTGCTAGAGTCTACCATTACAAAATGGAACTAGCTTCCAGTAAATGTGAGAGAGGGAAGGAAAAGGAAGGGAGAGGCAAGGAAAACATTAGGCAGTCCCCCATTGAAAATGGGTAGAGTGAGGTGCCTTGAAGAGTATCAATATACTTGCATATGTCTTACCCTGGTGGTAGGTGATGGCTAATATGATGATAGCTCCT
>BLSH010139262.1:1388291-1405520 GCA_018402905.1 Glandirana rugosa
CAATTAGTAGTTGGGGGATCCGTATGGGGCCCACCCTTTCACCTCCCTCAAACTCTTCCACATTTGTCTCCCTCGAGAATCGATAGGAGGGAACAAGCCCCACCCGGAAGGATAAAGCCTATGGGGATAAAAATGCATAAGTCTGAGTCTATAATGAAAACAGTCAGATAGATGGAAGTTAGTCAGCGAACCTATCCCAATTGTACTTACTGTGTAGTAGAATGTTCTACCGATACAAAGTGTATCTAAGGGGATGGAGCTGAGCAGACCTATGAATTAAATATAAATTATCAGTGTGCTAGAGTCTACCATTACAAAATGGAACTAGCTTCCAGTAAATGTGAGAGAGGGAAGGAAAAGGAAGGGAGAGGCAAGGAAAACATTAGGCAGTCCCCCATTGAAAATGGGTAGAGTGAGGTGCCTTGAAGAGTATCAATATACTTGCATATGTCTTACCCTGGTGGTAGGTGATGGCTAATATGATGATAGCTCCTGGTGTGATCTATCCGTAGTTTTAGTGGTGGTGTGTAATGGCGCTGATTAAATAGGGCAGATTCACTTCAGGTCATACCCCTATTAGGGGAGGGGCCCATACTTGGTGAATCCAATTGGCTACAGTACCCATGCACCGCCTATCGTCCTGCCTAACTCCAAGGACCTCCTTGTAATGGGGGTGTCCATTGATCATCCTGGTCGGTTGCCTGTTCTTGACGATTCCCCGCCATGGCGGCGTCCCACGCAGCCGCATGGACAGAGATAAAGATCTCTGGACGCAGTCGCGTCCGACTTCATCACGGCGCCGACGCGCTCAGTAGGACCCCGTGACTGGGAACCACCCAATCAGCATGGAAAGGGCGGGCCCAGGTGACACAGCCGGCCCAAACACCCCCCGGGGGCGGAGGACCGCCCCAAGGGGCTGGGCGCGCCGGGGGGAGACAGGGGCAAAAAAGGCCCAATGTAGGAAGAGCGTGGAGGCGTCTCAAGGTGGGCAGACTAGCTATAGGTGGATGCAAAGAGCATCCATAGCGATGTGTGCCTCACATGATGGTAGTCGATTTGAAAAAAAAACAAAAACCCCACAACACCTAGGGGCATGATCACCGGTGAATCAATTGAAACCAATTGAAATTCGCTGACTCGCATGCATTTGACAAAGATGGTACATATGTAACATAGATACATGACAAGGCATTACAATCGTGGGGTCACGAGTAGACATTTCATCATTCACTGTATGTACATAGTTCCCCACAGATATCGAACCGTCCAACGATACATACACATCCACAGTGCAGTAAAATATCTTTGCTGATTTTGATCTATGCCCTCTTTGTTTTTTGTTTTATGTTTTCTACCATACACATGGTCATGCAATGAACCGATCTCAAATGAAATGTATATGTACCGATATATGTATCGTTGGACGGTTCGATATCTTACATACAGTGAATGATGAAATGTCTACTCGTGACCCCACGATTGTAATGCCCTGTCATGTATCTATGTTACATATGTACCATCTTTGTCAAATGCATGCGAGTCAGCGAATTTCAATTGGTTTCAATTGATTCACCGGTGATCATGCCCCTAGGTGTTGTGGGGTTTTTTTTGTTTTTTTTTTCAAATCGACTACCATCATGTGAGGCACACATCGCTATGGATGCTCTTTGCATCCCCCTATAGCTAGCCTGCCCACCTTGAGACGCCTCCACGCTCTTCCTACATTGGGCCTTTTTTGCGCCTGTCTCCCCCCGGCACGCCCAGCCCCTTGGGGAGGTCCTCCGCCCCCGGGGGGTGTTTGGGCCGGCTGTGTCACCTGGGCCCGTCCTTTCCATGCTGATTGGGTGGTTCCCAGTCACGGGGTCCTACTGAGCGTGTCGGCGCCGTGATGACGTCGGACGCGACTGCGTCCAGAGATCTTTATCTCTGTCCATGCGGCCGCGTGGGACGCCGCCATGGCGGGGAATCGTCAAGAACAGGCAACCGACCAGGATGATCAATGGACACCCCCATTACAAGGAGGTCCTTGGAGTTAGGCAGGACGATAGGCGGTGCATGGGTACTGTAGCCAATTGGATTCACCAAGTATGGGCCCCTCCCCTAATAGGGGTATGACCTGAAGTGAATCTGCCCTATTTAATCAGCGCCATTACACACCACCACTAAAACTACGGATAGATCACACCAGGAGCTATCATCATATTAGCCATCACCTACCACCAGGGTAAGACATACGCAAGTATATTGATACTCTTCAAGGCACCTCACTCTACCCATTTTCAATGGGGGACTGCCTAATGTTTTCCTTGCCTCTCCCTTCCTTTTCCTTCCCTCTCTCACATTTACTGGAAGCTAGTTCCATTTTGTAATGATAGACTCTAGCACACTGATAATTTATATTTAATTCATAGGTCTGCTCAGCTCCATCCCCTCAGATACACTTTGTATCGGTAGAACATTCTACTACACAGTAAGTACAATTGGGATAGGTTCGCTGACTAACTTCCATCTATCTGACTGTTTTCATTATAGACTCAGACTTATGCATTTTTTATCCCCATAGGCTTTATCCATTCGCCTTCCGGGTGGGGCTTGTTCCCTCCTATCGATTCTCGAGGGAGACAAATGTGGAAGAGTTTGAGGGAGGTGAAAGGGTGGGCCACATACGGATCCCCCAACTACTAATTGGGGGTCCCTCCTCACATTTGGACAATTCAGTCCGTTTGAAGCTATACTCGGAGATTCTCTCCGCTTTCCAGCCCTAATTCAGCTGGTAATTGCCTTCTTCAAACCATAGGGGTAAGTAACAACCAGTGTTTTTTGCTGATCTGCATGCATCAATCATAGTCATTGTATGCCTATATTTGTGAATGCCATAACAGTCACGCTATGCTACATTAAGAAGACCGTAACTATACACTGGTCTATTTATGTGTTTTTTTCTACATTATGTTTCAGAACCAAAGTTGTACAGTGAATTTTCTCCCTCAGGAAGAAGTTTGTTACACATTTAAAATAAAACTTCGAAACATGTTGGAGAGGAAGCCAAGCCTTCATTACCAGGATACATTCCATTTGTCGGTTTGCTAGCTTCCACACTGTTTTATTTGTATATCATTTGGTTCTATCTGTACATTTTACCATGACGACATATGACAATTAATTTATTTATTTTGTCATGTGATCATTTTTAACTTTGATCCAATAAACTGTATACCTTTCATACACCTTTTTTGATATTACTTTGATACTGATAGGAATTCTGTGTTGCGACAAATCCCTGTGGGCCATCCCTTATGCTATTTATGCTTTAATTTGCAGAGCAGAGTTATGTATACTGTAAAGGCCGAATTACAAATTCCTTCTTAAGGACACTGTATAATTACGTAGCAAAAAAAAAATAAAGATCACAAGTACATGAAACTGTAAGGTAACAAACACCCTTTGTATACCCCCTACATCTTCTTCTGTTACTTGTGTTTCAGTCATTGTATCATCTCTTATAAAGGCTAATGATGAATACTACCCATGGATTGTACATATACATTCTCTGTTATTGTCTTCCTTCCAACCTTAAGGACATACAGTTTCAAATGTTAACAGATTATTACATTCACAAAACAACGTATTAATTTTTAAAGTATATCAGAACCTCCCTATGTTAGTGAATGGGGTTGATATGAATATAAATTGAGGCAGTACCCAGGCAGGAAGAAGGATTATAGACAGATGAAGTTGACAATATTATAGACAAGGAGAAGCTGAAGGATTCCAATACTAAACCATACCAGGTAGGATCATTGTGATTGCTCCTTAGGCTCCATGAACACTGGACTTTAAAAAATACTAGTTCCCTTGGCAGAAAAAAATGCTCATATAGAGATTTGTTTAGGAGAGTTTTGCGTTTTTATCTGCCAGAACATTCCAATCAGAAACGCAAACCAGAAGGGTTTTTTTTTTCCCTGCCTCTAAAACATAGAGCTCAAAATACGCCTGTAATCATCCTAATGTGCATGGACACCTAGGATAACATTGAGCTGCTTCTACTGTCAGAACACAAAACTCCAGTAGAAGCAGTGATTTGTAGGCCAGTGTGCATGGAGCCTTACTGTTAGATGGTGATTTGAGGATTTCCTAGATACAGTAAAGGTGTTTTAATTGCAATTTAAGTCTTTAGGCTTTTAAACTTGTTGGTTTCCATGTGGCTATCTTTATCCTATACAAATAGTTTTGTTTTGGATAAAGTGTTGTACGGATAGAACCCATTGGCTTTTATATCCTCACTAGAGAGATTAGTGCTTTCTACTTTTCTTGGTGGAAATCACTAAATCTAAATATGAATTAGTTAATGGAATAAAATTATTAATGTAATTATCATTAGAAAACACTCACCACAGTTTATTCTTGGTTTCCCATTCTATCTTCTTCAGGTAGAATCACCCATTCCTCAGGCTTAGCTATTTTGTTTCAAATAATGAAAATGTTTTTTTACCTATCTTTTAACGTTGCGTAAATAAAACATATGGAATTTTTATGAAATTTATTTTGTCTTCAATTTTGGCACCATTAAAGTCCTGGAACTTCGGTTCAACAAATTCTTTTTTATGCTGTTGATCAGGGGCGTTGCTAGGGGGTGGCTATTGGGGCTATAGCCCCGAGTCTGGGGCCCATAGCCCCGAGTCTCTTACCGGGTGGGTGCAGTTCTGCAATTAGCAGGTATGTCTCTCTCGGGACCCTGATGTATATTATATACATGTGTATGCCCACTCAAGCGTATGACTTTCTTTACTTTGCTGCTATGGGCTCTAGCCCCAGATCTTTTGTAGACCTAGCAACTCCCCTGCTGTTGATCTAATTGGCTGTGGTGCCAATTTGGCTTCTAATTATTCATCCCTCTTCTTAACTATCTTTAGACTTCTGCAGCATTCTCAATTAACCACTTGACCTTCGGACGATTTACCCCCCTTCATGACCAGGGCATTTTTTGCGATACGGCACTGTGTTACTTTGACAATTGTGCGGCCATGCAACACTGTATCCAAATAAACTTTATGTAATATATTCCCACAAATATAGCTTTCTTTTGGTTGATCACTAATGGGTTTTTTTATTTTTTGAGCTATAAACAAAAAAACAACAACAATTTTTAAAAAAAATATATATATATTTTTTACTTTCTGCTATAAAACATATCCAAAAAAAAAAAAAAAATCCAATTCCTTCATAACATTAGGCCAATATGTATTCTGCTACATATTTTTGGTAAAAAAATCACAATAAGCATAAATTGATTGGTTTATGTTAATGTTATAGCGTCTACAAACTATGGCATATATCTATGGAACTTTTATTATTATTTTTTTTTATACTAGTAACTTCGATGATCAGCAGCTTATAGCGAGACTTCATATCTGCTTTATTTATTATGTGTGGTTTACCAACAATTGACGGGTGCAAGAGGACATTGAGTGGCTTCTGCTGTGAATTATCACAGCAGAAGCAGCCCGCTGGTGCATGCGCCCCCTGCAGGCAGAAGTGCAAGGTCACATATACTGTATATACGTGATGCTGCCACCCTGTAGCATTAAAACTGCTATAAGGTGGTCAGCAAATGGTTAAACTGCCAAGTACACATGTTTAGTTCAAAAACATTTCCAAACAAATCTGACCTCTTTTCTGTTTGAAAATATATTATATTAAGTTCAATCCATAAAGCTCTACACAAGGATAAAAATCTTTGTTTTCAGCCATGTGACTGTAAACTTTTATTCTTATTGGACATGGCTGCAAGCAATTTTAACTTTTTGAAAATAAGGAACCTTCTCCTGATGTTTTAGCTTTCTGATTTGAGCCTATGTTGTATAATCTCTGGTGTTCCACTGTAAGATATATTGTTCTGTCTTTGGTGTTCAGTGTGTAATTAGCCTCTTTGACCCTGTATAGCCAAGTTAATACACATACAGTATGTGCATGTCAAAAATCATGAATATTGATAAATGTAAAATGTATCCTTTAAAAATCCTCAGTGGGGAAAACTTTAGTTATTCAAATATAAAAAAATATATACTTACATTACTCCTCAATCCTCTGTAGTTGGCACTGTCTGGTGCTCTGGAAGGTAGATGGGCCCTTGCTGTCCTCCTGCAGACTGCAGGATCATTATGACATCAGAGAGCTGCAATCAGCCAGGCAGCAAAGTGAAGCGACTTCAGGGGACCTGAGAGGGGGAATCCTGTAAGAGTGGGGAAAAAATTATTTCACCTTATTCTTATGCCCTGTAGTCAAGCAATTTAACCCATGCAAGGTGGAGGACCCCACCGTATTGGTAGATATAACAGCAGTCTGGAGTGGGGAATTGAGCAAAAAAAAAAAAAACTGAGAATGAAAGTATTTTATAACATGAAACGGTAAAGTCACAAATGTCTACAAGTATCGGTATACCATCTACAGCTTCCTCTGCCATTGATATTACAATCACAGTATCATCTCTTATAAATGCTAATGATAAGTGCAAACCATGGATTTTACATTTACACTTCCTGCTATTGTCTTCCCTCCAAACTTTCAAATGTTAACAAATGTGTCACATGACTGCAGCAATAACTTGAATACAAATGGAAACCCAAATGGTCCTTTAAAATGTTTGAAACACGCCTTTTGTTGTTCTAAACAAATCCTTTTAGCCAATCCAAAGCCTCCTCATGTTAGTGAGTGGGATTGGAATGAATATAAGGTGAAGCAGAGCTAAGACAGGTAGAAGGATTACAGGCAGAAGAAGAAAGCAAGGAGCAGCTGAAGGATCCCAATACTACACCATACCAGGTAAGATGGAGAACTTTCCATTTACATTTTTTTTGGCTCTCATACACTTTTATAGGGTTGAATAGTCCCTTTCACTTGTAACTGGGTGTTGTCTTACTGTATTGTCATGCTGTATTAATTTATTATGTTTATTAGTATATTAAAGGACATAACAAACCTGAGGTGCTATCGTTTTATTTGAATATCTATGAATATAAGTCGTTACATGCAAACTAACATTTACAGAATATCTGAAGCTAAAACTATTTTTTTATCCACATGCCATCTAGGGCCAGTTATGATATTTTCATATACATGTTACATTCAGCATTTTTTGCAAGAAAATTGGTATACATTTTGTGAAAGCAGAGTCCTGGAAAATAAAATGGTGGTTGCAATTTTTTATGTGCCCAATATTTTAACAGCCATTTATCAAATGCTAATTTTCAGAAAAAAAAACATATTTAAATACATTTTAGTACACAAACACAATAGAATGCCCATTTGTGGTATAAAATAAAAGATGGTGGTCCATTGAGTAAATGGATACCAAACATGTCAAGGTTTAAAATTGCATATACCTTTGAAATATCAACAAAGAACATTACCTAATATTAACTATATATTATGCTTTAAAAGTCCTTACAGGTTATCAGTTTACAGTTAAAGTGGAACTTTACTTACCCAATCAACATTGATTATTTGTATTCCTCATGCTGATAGCATTAGTTAATAGATAGGAAAGTATATTTACTTATTTTAAACCTATTATTTTTTTTACATTTCTTCAGTTATTTGATGAATTCTTGCCTAGGCAAATGATGTCATACAACCCAGGAGTTTTGAGTAGGGGAGGAGAGGAGAACGGGTTTCTCAGCTAAACACACTCTCCTGCATGCATACCTGAGCTAAGGACAAATGGATTTCAGGAAGTAAATGCGACATTATTTTATTTGCTCTTATTCAAAATGGCTACCACCAGAAATGCTAGGGGGGGGGGGGAGGTTTCAAAGTGATTTCTCTACTAAATAAAGCATGGGGACATGGATGGGGGAGTTTGTCTAGGATATTAAAAATGAATCAAATATTGTTTTTGGTTTGTGGTGCTCAAATGCAGTGAAGATCCACTTTAAACATGAGCTCTGGTGCTAGCATTATTGCTCTCACCTGTGATGCTCATGGCAATACATCAAATGTGTATTATCATTTACACATGTGTGCCAGACCTATAGTATGTGCCTGTTTGCATTTGCACGATAACACAAAGGGATGGGGGTGCTTTTATATATTTTTTTTTATTTACTTTATTTAATTGTTTTTACTTTTTTAAATGTTGGTGATAACCTTTGGCTGTGACAGGTACTCTTTATAGAGAGATCAGAGGTCTTATAGACCCCTGATTCCTTCTTTGTCCTCCAAGGCTGATCAGAGAGAGTTCGGTTTGATCAGCTGCTTCCCTTTACCAGCCATGGAACCACAGCAATTAAACTGGAAGTGAACAATTCTCATGTTCCTCCGTCTCCTCTGTGGGCAGCCAGTCAACAATTTACATTGGTCTTGGGCACCCTGGAGGAGCAGAAGAGCTTGTGAATGACGGTAGCTGGCTGATAGAGGAGGGGTCCCTTCCAAGCCCTGTAAAAGTAATATAGTGACTGTAAAGCTGCTCAGATCAATTTACATGAAAGCCGATAGCCATAGCTACAGCCATGATCCTGGTATAACTGCTTGCAATGTAGGATGTACATACTGTACAGTATACTCACACTGGTCACCAAGCAGTTAATGTTGAATAGTGTGGAAGGGTAGAACCTGTATCAGTTTTTTATTTCTGTCTGTGTTCTAAGTACAGAGATTCACCCCCTCTGCTTGTCCTAGTGACTATTGTCAAAGGGATAGAAAATGACAGGAAATCCAAAAATGTATGGGTTATATTGGAACAGGAGGTGGGGGGAATCTTCTGATGGGGACAACTGATGGGGACGTTTCATTTTCTAATCATTGATGCATCAAATTGATGTTCATTTTTGTCTGCACTGAAAAGAACCTTCTAAGGAGCAGGATGTTACATTTTTCTCAAACACATTTCTAACAGTGTATGTGGTGCATGTGGTCTCATACCCTCTGTAAGTTATATTTTTCATCAAAGATTAAATCAGTTAATCACAATTTATTGTATCCCCCTTTCTGTTCTCTTTAGGCAATGATGACTTAGCCAGGGTCTCACAGCTGCTGCCTGGGAAGACTCCAATGCCTTCCAAGGAAAAGCTGGTCTGAATGAGAGAAATACATGAGCTAGGGCAGCAAACTGTGGCCTGAATTTTATTTATGGCCTATGAAATGCAGGTTATGTTGTGGAGTAACCTAGCCATTTATAGAGGAAAGCGGATAGCAAAATCTACTCTCCATTTCAAATTAGCTCTTAAAGTGATAGTCTCATTTTTTTTCTCTTAAATAACAAACATGTTATACTTACCTGCTCTGTGCAGTGGTTTTGCACAGAGCAGCTTGCATCCTCCTCTTCTCGGGTCTCTCTTCGGTGCTCCTGCCCCTCCCTCCTGTCGAGTGCCCCCACAGTAAGCATCTTGCTATGGGGGAGAATCAAATATACCTTGATCTTCAGAGGAGCTGCAGAAAGAGCAGTGCTTTTAATTCTTCTTTATCCTGCAACTGGACATAAAGCTGAGTTGGTGGCAGATTTTCAGAATTATCATTTCCATTATTTTCATCCTGTAAAGATTTTTTTGAATTTAGGAATATTAGTTATATTCCTGGCTTATGGTAGTTTATACACATGTTTTTTTGTTTGTTTCAATTCCCAGCTCAGTGAATACCTGTTTTAAAATAATACAACATTTCTACTGTACTAGAATTACATACATTTATATAAACATTAAATTTAATTTCAGGTGGATAAAAGAGGTGAATTTGGAAAAGCTTTACAGCAAAATATGATGGATGTTACAGGCGAAAAGCTAATTTCTGAGTGTGACAAATTGTTTGGAGTAAAATCTGATTTAATTTATCATCAGAGGACTCACACAGAGGAAAGACCATTTATGTGTTCAGAATGTGACAAGAGCTTTTCACAAAAGTACCTACTTATTCGGCACCAGAGGATTCACACAGGAGAGAAACCATTTATGTGTTCAGAATGTGACAAGACTTTCGGACAAAAGGGTAATCTTATTCGGCACCAGAGAATTCACACAGGAGAGAAGCCATTCCATTGTTCTCAATGTGATCAAAATTTTTCCCTAAATAGTTCACTGATTGAACACCAGATGATTCACACAGGAGAGAAACCATATCAATGTACTGAATGTGATCAATGTTTTAGCAGAAAAGCAATGCTCATGAAACACCAATGGTTTCACAAAGGAGAGGAGCCTTTCAGATGTTCAGAATGTAACAAGTGCTTCTTGAACATAACTAGTCTTACTCGACACCAGAGGATTCACACAGGAGAAAAACCATATCAATGCTCTGAATGTGATAAATGTTTCAGATTCAAAGGAAATTTTGATCGTCATTGGAGGATTCATTCAAAAGAATATCTGTATTTGTGCTCTGAATGTAATAAAGGTTTTAGTAGTAAATTAGCTTTGATTGGACACCAGAGGGTTCACACAGGAGAGAAGCCTTTCAGATGTTCAGAATGTAACAAGTGCTTCTCACACATAGTTAATCTTACTAAACACCAGATGGTCCACACAGGAGAAAAGCCTTTCACATGTTCAGAATGTAACAAGTGCTTCTCATTAATGTATAATCTTACTAATCACCAGAGGCTTCACACGGGAGAGAAGCCATTTACATGTTCAATATGTGCAAAGTGCTTCTCACAAAAGTCAGCTCTAAATAAACACCTGAAAACACATAAGTAAGATATTTAGATATTCAGAAAGTACTTGGTACAAATGGAAAATGTTCTTGATCAATCAAGATTTACAGAAAAGAAACTGAGCCCTTGTTTATAAAAAAACGTGCACATAGAATAAATGACTTACCGTATATACTCGGGTATAAGCACATTTTTTGTGCTGAAAAGGACCCCCCTCGGCTTATACCCGAGTCAGTGTTTGTGGGTGATCAGTAGTTTCACATTAAACAGAGCCGTGCTGCTTCTAAGAGCCGTTCTGTGCTTTGTAACTGTGACTAATCACATTGGAATGTAGAGAATGCTGAGAGAGGTGTCAGATTTTCAGCTTGATGTCGGCAGGTGGGCGGGACAAGCTGATGTTAGCTGTTCAGTCCCGCCCACCTCCTGATCTCAGTGAAGAGCTGCAGCTCTCTCTCAGCATTCTCTGCATTCCAATGTGATTAGTCACAGTTACAAGCACAGAACGGCTCTTAGAAGCAGCACAGCTCTGTTTAATGTGAAACTACCTTACTCATCCCTTATGTGTTCTGGCTACAGTCTCTGTGTCCTGGCTAAAATCCCTGTGTCCTGGCTAATATCCCTGTGTCCTGGCTAAAATCCCTGTGTTCTGGCTCCCTGTCCCTGTGTTCTGGCAGCTGCATTTCCCACCCTAGGCTTATACGCGGGTCAATACGTTTTTCCATATTTTTTGGGCAAAAGTAGGGGGTCGGCTTATACACGGGTCGACTTATACATGAGTATATACGGTAATGTTTCAAATCTCATTTCAGCTTTTCACAGCAGACACATTTCAACAGAATTCAACAATTCAACAGCAAAAAAACAATCAGAGCCACTGTAAAGAAAAACCTGCAATTACATTTTGAATAAACATTTATTTGAGACATATAAAGATTTCTGTGCATATTTTGAATATGGTAATTGTATACTGAAAGTTTATTTAAAGCAGCGCTCAGCTCCACCGACCCGAGCCCTCATGTTATTTTTTTCTCTTACCTGTAGTGCTGCATTCTCTTTAAAATACATATTCACCCGCACAGAAAATCCTGTGTTTTTCTGCTGTGATCCATTGTTTGTTTACCATACAGTGGGTCTTGTGAAGCCATCTTGCTCCTTTTCAGCTGGCTGCCTACTCCGAGTGCAAGCAGTCAGCTCCAATAGTGCACAGGACCCACCTTCCATCCCGTCCTACATCTGCTCTGTGTGCTGAATCTGCAGCCTCCTGGAAAATGTGATTTAACCATCCCAGGAGGCTGCAGGACCAGGTACCCATAATTCTGGCCTTGGCTGAAATAGAAGCGAGGATGAGTAAAGAAAGTATCACTAAAAAATAGATAGACCAAAAAAAAAAACTACATTTTTTTCCACATATATTGAAATACAGAAAAGATCTGGCTACCATATGATCAATCTTTGGGAGAGTGTATCCTACATGAGTGTGCTCATACTATATGAGTGTACATGTTTATTCATGGTAAAGTTCTAAGATAAAGCCAATACTAGGGGGCCAACACAGCATGGTCACCCTGACACTTGCTTTACCTGAGAGTAGTAATAGTAAGTGACCTGAAAAATCAGTGCTGGGCTATTCCCTCCAAATGCCCAATTTCCTCTAAACTAGAAACAAGATACACCTGTGCTCAGATCCCAATAACTTGTCCATGCATATAATCTACCAGGCGCTAAAGAGGTTCACACATATATTGCAATACATGTTTAAGCTGGCCAACTGCGTCAAAGTAATCCCTCTTATGGCCAGTCCTACTCTGCTTTGCCACTGCAAATGCTAACCTGGGGCAAAAAGACACAAAATGCGGGAGAGCTACACAGTTTAGGTCTGGCCACTAACCTGCAATATATAAGAAACAAGATATAACTGTGTTCTGTATATGGAAGCCTGTGATCACAGCCCTTCCCCCTCTATGAGAACGGAGATCCGTGTTTACATACACGGACCTCCATTCTTTCACTGTGGGGGGGCCATCGTGGGTAGCCAGTGGCGATCGAGTCCACCCTACCCTCTCCCTGGCCCCCCGAACACAGTGAGCATGCAAGCGCGCCTTTGGCGGCACATGCGCACTTACAATGCTAGTTATTGCAGCCGCTGCTTTGCGATAACGAAGCACTTTGCTGCCGTCACACTGCGGCGTGTTCCTCCCTTTCCCCAGTGCGTCATGATTCCGATCAACTCTTTGTGCCAGAGATCCCGTTCCAGCCTGCACCCCTCTGCCTTGCTCTTGTCCTCCTCTGCCTTGCTCCTGCTCCCTGCCTAGTACCTGTCTTGATCCCTTCTGCCTTGCATCCCTGCTTTGCCTGTACCCTTGTTAGTTTGTTGTAGATATTGTATATATTCAGTCGTTTAGTTCCTTTGTCAGTAGTTAGGTTTATTAGTTATTTTTGTTTCATGCATTGGGGGTTTGGTTCTTGTTTTTGTCTTTGGAGTTTGTTTTGCTTGCTGTTTGCTGTGTATGTTTTTTTGCTGTGCACTGTTAATAAATCTCACCTTTTAAGATACTCTGTGGTTTTGGCTCAGTTTTCAGGTGTAGCAACAATATCTGGTCTGCCTAGCCACAGAACCCTGACAATAATAACACTACAAATACTGGATGAGCCCTCTGCACACTGCTATACTTTGATGCAGTTGGCCAGCTAGTATTGCAATATGTGTGAACTAAATATCCCTATTTTTTATTGCAAACTTTCATTGAAAAGGTATAGCAGTGTGCAGAGGGTTCATTCAGCATTTTTACATCCCAAAACATACAACATTGATGAAGTTATTCAGTAGGGTGAGCAATTCAACTGCACATGGTTAACATGAGGTGGAAGGCTAAGCCCCAGGGGCCAAGTCACCATACAACACACCCATGCAATAAATAAAAAAAGAAATTGATGTAGAAGTATATATCTATATGTACAATATTTACAATAATTGTACCTATAGATCAACACTCGTGTTGGACTCAAAGATGCCAGATATCTGCCATTAAATGTTATATCTGCAAAGCCAGAGGAGCATGCTCTCAGCGAGTTATCCACCCGCTTAGAGGGATATCCTAAGTGCAAAAAAAGGCAAAAATAGATGGCCAGTAATCATATGGGTGATGGTAAACTATACATTTGTATGGCAGACAAATTTGCGGTTTGCAATCTGCCCTTAAGAACTATCATCTATAAATATCACTCTGAAGCTGCAGTACCATAGAAGGCCCAAAGAAAGAGAGCACCATGAAATCCCACGGATAGAAGTCCAGACCACAAAGGACTTCATCTTTCCTCTAAATACAAACAAACATGATATGGAAGGTCACTTATTTAATATATATACAGTACTGTATATATAGGGAAGGGTTGTCTAGCCCATGCACAGGAGTCATGACACATCATATCCCATAGGAACACTTCACTGCATGCCACAATTACTGCCCATAAAATGAACATCATAATAACTAGAAATAAATGAGGTACCTTCAATAGCCTGTGACATCAACATGGCTCCCAAAGGTCCATGAGATGGATGCTGGTTGGATTAAACTCGCTGATTATTCAAGGGCAAACCCAAAAATGTCCCTGGAAATGGCATTCTGCCCCAGGCGAAGGCCAAAAATGGCAGCCAGCAACTCAACTTTCATACTAAAATACTATAGAGATCAGTGGATCGATCAGGAATTTAACCCTGCCCAAAAATATATGGCCTTTGCCCTATCCTGATAATTTAAGTTCTCATAAGGACCAGATGAGAATTATTTTTTAGTCCTATACACCATCACTAATACATGTTTGCGATAAGTATATTATTTGAGTTTGTTTTTTTTCCACCAAGCGTCATTGTTCTTTTCAGGCTGGTGCAATATAAATATTGGATTTATGGGCATGTAAGTTTTATGGTTTAAAGATTTAAGGCATAAATATTTAATTTTAATATAATTAAAAATGCAAAAAAAACAAGGTTGGAAATATCAAAGAACAAATAGATTGCTAAGATATCCTCAAAAATGTGTACACAACATTTAAACAAACTCCAAGAGGAAGAAAATTGATGCTATAGAACAGTGGTGTCAAACTCAATTTCATTGTGGGCCACATCAGCATTATGATTGCCCATAAAAGGGCCGGTTGTATCTTTAAGACTATATGTCCAGAGCATCCCCTTCGCTTCCATTAGATGTCAAGAGTCACCCCCACCATCAAAAGTTGAATCCTCCACCCTCCCTTACATCAAAGTGCACCCCCTTGCCTTATGCTGCTGCTGGGAAGAAACTGGATGCATTGCTGGAAAGCAGAAACTAAAGGGTCTGGAGGAGGACCAGAGGTGGGCTGGAGCTCCCCTGCAGCTGCAGGAGAGGTGCGAGGGCCACATGAAATGGCCTGGAGGGCCGGATTCGGCCCGCGGGCCTTGTGTTTGACACCTGTGCTATAGAACATGTAAAAGAACTTGGGAAATATAATTAGAACGCATAAAGAAAATATTTATAAATAGTTTTAACTATTTAACTGACTGAAAAAAAGAAAAACAAATACAATACTTTTTTGTGCTAAATATAATAAAATGGAAGAAAATATATACAAAATACCATACATTACCTTTAATGTTCCTTATGGGGATACAATAGTTGTGGAGGTATATCCTGGCATGTGTAAATTTACCTGAATATTGAAACAGTGCAAACCCTTTACGTACAAATCAGTGTAATTATAAGCACCTGAGCTTTGAAGCCTCTATACTTTACATCCCTTTGAACTGGTTTTATGGGTCACTTGGACTTCTAACCGGTTTACTGTGCTGATGGGTAAGCAAAGTAAATTAATAACAATGCCCATTGTGTTGTAATAGATTTTGTCCAAATATGAGCAATGATGTCATGGGACACTTTGTTTCCCAGAGTAACCTGGGCACATAAAGTGGTACAAATTGTAAATTCATCATTGCTCAAATAAAAACTTTCACCAAAGAATATTAAGTGAACACTGAGCAAACTTATTGATAAATAGGCCTATTTACACTTTTGTCTGGGGGATTTGACAACTGAAATTTCTGACTAGCTGACCATCATTGTCCCTGGAAGCCTCATCTACATAAACATTAAGTTTATCATTATGAGTCCTTTGTGAGTGTATTTCTGTTCCAGGAATGTGAGTTTATGTTACTGGTACACCTAAATAGAATTACATCCTTTTCCTTGATGTGCTAATTATTTACACGCAGTGATCAGTTACAATCTGTATAATAAAGTATATGTGTAAAACAGTGAAAGACCATATAATCAAAAACTTTTTGACATAATGGAATAAGTGACTCTGTACCTTTGAGGGGTCAATAAATCACACAAAAAATAATATATTACAATTCATAAATGTGCAAATCCATGCCATAAAGTGACCAATTCATATATGTATTAGGCTCCCATAAATGCCAACTAAAGAATGCCCACTTTTAAATGAATCCAGGAGAGTAAAGATCGATCAGTGACACAATCCTCCACCACAATAAAAACACCTCTTACCAGAGGATGAGACCCCTTAATTATAAGAGGTCTATTGTGCCTTCCCAAACAATGGGTTAATATATATGGCATTCGCTGGAAGGCTCTTCTACTGTACCAACATCTCTGCAGCATCTGGTTCAACAATGGCCATATTTAAAAAAATAAACACTTTACAAAGCATAACATTGTAAAGCAACTCTTGAATTTATGCAAAGCCAATACTCACAAACAAACCATAAGAACAGGCATCTTGGAAAAGCCTAGGCGCTCAGCATGCATGCATGGTGATGTCAGATTGTATGCTTTTTTCTATGTGTTTCATCAGAATTGAGGTCATCATGGGCAAGGGTGATGATTTAAAAGGATTATGCAGCACATATTGGTATTTATAATTATTTAATATCTGTTTATGAATATTATGCTATCTGTTCACACAGTTATATTGTTTGAATCTGATTGGTGTTTACACTGAGCACAGAAATATAATACAGTTTCTGTCTACTTTACATTAGCATTGCCCTTCAAAAGCGATCCATGTTCAGATAGCTCTTCAGAGGGCATATGGCAGGGGGTGAGGAGACCTTATAGCGCCTCTTTGACACTTGCTTTAACCCTTTAAACCCCACACCACTTGTTGTAGAAATTTAGGATGTGTATTATGTATTGTCACAGTGTCTCCCAGTGTTGGTTTACCGGTATTCGCTGTGTACAGCGAATATGGCTTTAACCGATACTGAGGAAAGGCCACATACAATGGATATCTTCCATCAATTGATAATTACACGCTACCGCCCGATCATCCCGGCCAGCAGGCGCCCTGAGCGGTTATCGCTGGAGCAAACGCTGGTCTGGATCTTTGAGGTGCAATGCACGTTCTGTGGCGCGGGTGTATTGCCGTCAATCAGGGGGCCCCTGTCTTCTGTACAGATCGATCTGCTTGGCGGCAGTTTACTTGCGTTATGGAATTAGTATTGCCTTTTATGTAAGGATAATGATCTGTAGGCTTTCTGTGGCATCTGATCAATGTGACAGAAATCTACAGCTATATTCCTTTGTGTTGTA
>BLSH010139262.1:1441049-1455690 GCA_018402905.1 Glandirana rugosa
ATATATATATATATATATATATATATATATATATATATATATATATATAAAATATATATTTCTTTTTTCTACCCATACATAAAAAATTTCATTTTCTAAAATAGTTCTCACATTTGTTAAAATAATGGTTTGATATCTGATATAATATATATATATATATACCGTATATACTCGTGTATAAGTCGACCCCCCTACTTTTGCCCAAAAAATATGGGAAAACGTATTGACCCGCGTATAAGCCTAGGGTGTGAAATGCAGCAGTCAGAACACAGGGACAGGGAGCCAGAACACAGGGACAGGGAGCCAGAACACAGGGATTTTAGCCAGGACACAGGGATTTTAGCCAGAACACAGGGATTTTAATGCCAGGACACAGGGATTTTAATGCCAGGACACAGGGATTTTAATGCCAGGACACAGGGATTTTAATGCCAGAACACAGGGATTTTAATGCCAGGACACAGGGATTTTAATGCCAGAACACAGGGATTTTAATGCCAGAACACAGGGATTTTAATGCCAGGACACAGGGATTTTAATGCCAGAACACAGGGATTTTAATGCAAGGACACAGGGATTTTAATGCCAGGACACAGGGATTTTAATGCCAGGACACAGGGATTTTAATGTCAGGACATAGGGATTTTAATGTCAGGACACAGATACTGTAGCCAGAACACATAAGGGATGAGTAAGGTAATTTTGTTTCACATTAAACAGAGCTGTGCTGCTTCTAAGAGCCGTTCTGTGCTGTGTAAGTGTGATTAATCACATTGGAATGCAGAGAATGCTGAGAATGCAGAGAGAGCTGAGAGAGCTGCAGCCCTTCACGGAGATCAGCTTGTTCCGCCCACCTGCCGACATCAAGCTGAGAATCTGACACCTCTCTCAGCATTCTCTGCATTCCAATGTGTTTAATCACACTTACACAGCACAGAACGGCTCTTAGAAGCAGCACAGCTCTGTTTAACGTGAAACTACTGATCACCCACAGACACTGACTCGGGTATAAGTCGAGGGGGGTCTTTTTGAGCACAAAAAATGGGCTGAAAACCTCGACTTATACCCGAGTATATACGGTATATATATATATTTTTTTACCCATACATACACATTTTTAAATGTAATTTTTAACTGTTCTCGCATATGTTAAAATAACGCTTTGATATCTGATCAGATATCAAACCATTATTTTAACACGTATGGGAACAATTTTAAAAAATGAGATTTAAAAATCAACTTAATCACTTGACCTCTGGAAGATTTTCCTCCTTGGTGACCAGGCCATTTTTTGTACCCAAATAAAACATATCATTTTTTTCATGCAAATAGTGCTTTCTTTTGGTCAATTTTGATATTTTATGTTTTGCTAAATAAACACAAAAAGCACGAAAAAAATTGAAAAAAATAACAATTTTCTTCTTTCTGTTACAAAACATATCCAATAAAATCAAATGTCTTCATAAATTTAGGACAAAATGTATTCAGCTACATGTCTTTGGTATAAAAAAAATCACAATTAGTGTATATTAACCACTTCCTGTATGCCCACAGCCCAAATATATGGCAGACGGGAAGCAGTGTCAATGTGGGTTAATGTACCTGTACGCCAGCCCACATTGGGGGCTCCTGCACGGCTCACAGAGCACACACCCATGAGACCTGTGATCGGTGTGTGGCCCAGACACAGGGAATCAAATTACCGCTGGTCTTATATCATGTGATTGCTGTGTCCAATCACAGCAATCACATAGTAAATAATGCAAACTGAAAGTAAGCATTGGTTCTCTCTGCTCTCTTTGTAAGAGCAGAGAGAACTGTTGCTGCAGCCTTTCACACAGCATGTACACTCACAGACTTCAGTGCCAGCCTGCCGCAGTGTCTCTGTTTACTGCCCCCAGTGTAATAACAATGAAAAATGCAGCCTACACCTGTCACCTGTCCCAGTGTCACCAGTGATCACAATAACATGCCATACACAATAACATACCAATGTCCTGATCAACATCATATGCCATACCAGCACCCTGATCACCACCATTCCCCATACCATCATTCTGATCACCGCCATACCCCATATCCGCACCCTGATCACTGCCATACCCCATACCATCACCCTGATCACTGCCATACCCCATACCATCACCCTGATCACTGTCATACTCCATACCAGTGCCCTGATCACCTCCAAACCCCATACCAGCATCCTGATCACCGCCATACCCCATACCAGGATCCTGATCACAACCATACTCCATACCAGTGCCATAATCATCACCAAACCCCATACCAGCACCCTGATCACTGCCATAACCCATACCAGCATCTTGATCAATTTTAATAAATACTTCCCATAGTTTGTAAACTCTATAACTTTCAGACAGACTAAACAATATACACTGTTTTAGGTCATTTTTACCAAAAAATGTAGCAGAATACATTTTAGCCCAAAGTTATGGTATTTATTTGCAAAAGAAAAGAAAATGTGTTTTTTATTTAACACTTTCAGTATTTTTTTTTGTTTATGTAGTAAAAAATAAAAAAATAATGAAATACCACCTAAATAAAGCTCTATCTGTCTCAAAAAGTGCTAAAACATTTTTATTTGGGTACAGTGAAGCATGACCGCGCAATTGTCATTCAAAGTGTGACAGCGCTGAAAGCTGAAAATTGGCCTGGGCAGGAAGGGGGTGAAAGCATCCGCATTTGAAGTAGTTAATTGGTTTGTGTGGAAGTTATAGAGTCTACAAACTCTGGTATACTGTATATCTGCTTCCACACCGTGCACAGTATATTTGCGGAGTACTCTGGAGGAGTGTGCCCGCGGCTTGGGCGGACCCCATGTCCGCTGGCTAGCCACGATGAGCTGCCACAGCAAAAGAACGGGGAACCGCCGATGTAAACACAGCGGTTCCCTGCTCTGTCAGTGGGGATATAAGAGATCTACTGATCCCTGTCACTGGGATCAGTTAGATCTCTTATGCCCATAACAGTCCAGCCCCCCCACAGTTAGAACACGCCTAGGGAACACAGTTAACCCCTAGATCACCCCTGCAGGTTAACCCCTTCACTGCCAATGACATTTACACAGTAATCAATGGACATTTCAATTTCTGATCGCTGTAGAAATGTCATTGGTCCCAAAAAAGTGTCAAAAATGTCAGACATGTCCGCTGCAATATGGCAGTACCGCTAAAAATCGCAGATCCCCACCATTACTAGTAAAAAATGTAAAAAAATAAAAACCCCAGAAATTAATTCTCATCATCCGTAAACGCGGCAACTTTTACGTAAACCAATCAATAAACGCCGATTGCAATTTTTTTTTACCAAAAATAGGAGGAAGAATATAATCGACGAAAAAAAATGTCTTATTATATTTTTTGGGGGTTTTTATTTTAGCAAAAAGTAAGAAAAACTTTTTTTTTGCAAAATTGTCGCTCTTTTTTTGTTTATAGCGGTGATCAGAAATGACGCAGAGGTGATCAAATATCACCAAAAGAAAGCTCTATTTGTGAGAAAAAAGGGCACAAATTTAGTTTGGGTACAACGTCGCATGACCGCGCAATTGTCAGTTAAAGTGACGCAGTGCCGAATCACAAAAAGTGCTCTGGTCCTAAAGCTGGAAATCCTTCCAGGGGGGGAAGTGGATATACTGTATATATTTTTGAAAATTGATCAATCCTGATGTACTGATGGCCTATCTCTATCTATCTATATCCTGAGCCGCTAAAATGCCAGCACCCCCAAATGACCCCTTTTTGGAAAGTAGACAGTTTGAGGCATTTAGTAAGAGGCACAGTGATTTTTTTTTTTTTGAAGTTGTAATTTTTATGTCACAATTTTTTGGAAAATTAAGAAATGAAATGCATTTTTTTTCCATCCGGCAGCTGCAGCAGCCCTGACATTCCCCAGCGGAATGCTATTCAGTTGCCTTCAGCCTCTCCCTTTATCCCTGCCTTCATAGGTGTACTGTAATTCAGGCTGCATTCATACCTGAGCAGAGTGATTTTCTGGAGTTTTTATATGTGCTTTTTGGAAAGTGTATACAGGTACATTTAGAAGATTATGTAGCGCCCCCATAGTGTAGGCGTTTTTGTGAGATACGTTTTTTTGCAGGACAGGTCAAATTTAGTCAGTCCTGACTGTAGGAGCAGGCCTGTATGTTTTGATCCGGGCTTGGGGAGTGGCTCAGGTAGGACTGGGGCAGTCCAATAGATGATGTCACTAAACCATCCTACCTTCTTCTGGGAAGCACTGGAACTTTCCAGAATGAAGGTGGGACAAGAGGTGTCATCATTTGGCGTATCATGGGAAGCCCTGACCAATCCCCGATCTAGATTGGCAGAGGGCAGGCCTTCTCATACACTCGGGGCTGGGTCAGTCTGGGAGGAGTTTGCTGGAGGTGGAAGTGTGAAGATGTAGCAGAGGTGCTGTGGAGGCCTCTACCCATGTGGGAGCCCCCAGTCTGGGGGGGGGCAGAACTTGAGGCCTAGAGGTTCTGGTGCAGCCAGGAGTGGAGGTGATTCCTGGAGTCGCACAAGGGGACAGGAGAGCAACAGAGGTGCTACTGAGACACTTTAAAGGGTCCACTGGAGTGACAGACCCTGGGAGCTGGAAGAGAGAGTGCTGGAGCAGGCTGGGAGAGGAATAGTGGACAGTCGGTGAAGCCTTGGGAGCCAGTCAGGGGAAATGGAAATTACTAGAGAGAAGAGATCAGTTAATATAGGCTAAAAAAAACCAGAAAAAAGCGCTCAAACCAAGCATTTTCAGGTGCTCAATTCTGCTTGAAAACATTTCATGTACTTTTTGGAGCAACAGGCGTTGCACAGAACACTCAGATGTGAGCAGGGGTCATTGAAATTAATGGGATTTTGCTTGTTGAGCGTGTTTGAGCTTCGAATTACAAGCTAGTGTGTATACAGTATGTGTGTGTGTATATATATATATATATATATATATACACACACACATGCACGTGTGTTTCAGCTTTGGTTTGGGGTGCACACCCTAATGCAATAGACTGCGCACGCCTATGACCACACCCCTGATCTCCCCCCCCCCCCCCAGTGGCAGCAGGCTTGGGTTCCTCTCCCTTGCTGCTGCTGTCACATTTCAAAATCAGTGCAACTGTGAGGAGCTCCACCCGCACAGCCACGTCATTCCTTCACATTCTCAATGATGAGCGCCCTCGTAATTCATTTACACTTCTTACAGCTTTTATGGAGGTTACGGGCAAGAAAACTGGAGTAAGTGTCTGCAGGAGCCTGACATTGCACCCGTGATCCACTGATCGCAGGTGCAATGCTCTGCAGGCTCCTTGGGGAAAAAAATAATAAATGAAATTTTTTTCTGCCAAAATATGTGCATTCATTATTTTTTTCCCCAAAGGTGAACTTGGCTTTTAAGGTATTGCATGTAGTAACGTGCAGGTTACCACAATGCACATTGCATGCATTAGTGTGTGTTGCAGTGCCGATTATTTTGAAGGCAACACAGCGCAACACAATGCATGGTAACGCACTACAGTACAGTGCATTGTGCTGTGCTGTGCTGCATTTTAAAAAATGCTGCATGTCTGGGTTTGTTTTGTACATTTTGGTGTGCTGGCAGCCTATTCAAAATAAATGGAATACCTTAACACAACACACGTTTGATGTGTGACAAAACATGAATTCATAACTCCCTACTTTTTGAGATGGGAATGAGGGACACCTATCAGCAAAAGTATGCAGGCATAGAACACACCCCTTGCCACACCCCCTTAAAGGAGAATTGTACAAAAAAAGATTGGTTAAACCCACAACTTCTTTTTTTACCACTACTATTTCTTTATATTGGCATTTGGACTTTATTAATGCAGCAATTTAGAAATCAGATGAAAGGTTTACCACTGGGAAACACTTTTTGATAGCTAAAAAGTGCATTTTATATACAACTATATAGATCAGACCAAAATGAGGGGCAAATGAGGAGGAATGAGGGACAGAGGGACTTTGCCCCAAATCAGGGACAGTCCCTCGAAATCAGGGACAGTTGGGAGCTATGTGCGTTAGCACAATGCACAAAAACAGCAAAGTGTGAACAGGCCCTTATAATTAGACCCCATAGTCCAGTGGTTCTCAACTCTGATCCTCTGGACCCACTAACAGGCCAGGTTTGCAGGATAACTGAAATACATCACAGGTGATGGAATTTGCTGCTCAGTGATTGCAGTATTCTAGTCTGCACCTCCCCAAGGTAATACTTAAAATCTGGCCTGTTGGTGGGTCCCGAGGACCGGAGTTGAGAACCACTGCCATAGTCAAAGCTCCTTTTCTATGATGTTTTTACTTTTCATTCAATAAATGGAATTCTATCATGCATTTACAAAAAACACTTTATTTCATGGTGACAACATGTTAGGTGATTAGACAGTTGTTATTTCTTAGTGATTATAGAAGTTATATTTGTTATTCTATGTTTGTGAAGAGATTATAACATATATTATTCCTGCCTGGTGCTCCTTCCCCTGCTATGTCTAGCTGCAACACAGGAAGTGGATGCAATGGATCGTGGAATTTGTAGTCTGCAGAGTGAGAAGGTCATGTAACTGCTGAGACGCTCTATTCCAGATTTTCTCTATTGTTGTCCTGCATGGAGAAGTTTTTTACTGGGTTCAAGGCAGAAGCAAGTATCAGGTGTGCAGACTTGGGTACAGTTTAGAGACATAAATAGGGAACTCTAAAGCCTCGTACACATGCTTAGATTTTTTGGATGACAGAACATCAGTTTTTTGTTGGATGTTTGTCTCATGTCGAAAGTGAAGAGCGTACTAACAATACGAAAATTTTCGTACGACCAAATTCAATGTCAGAAGTGAGGTATGTTGAATAGCTTTGTATGTATTTTTTAGATTCTGAGCATGCGTAGTCTTGCACATACGATATTTTTCGGACAAAAACCGTACTAATGGAACGTAAATCGGACGTTGTGTTCACATCTGACAAAAATGTTATAGTCTGCACATCCAGCTTTTGTCGTCCGAAAAATCAAAATCGGCTGTCGAAAGCACCATACTAACGATCCGAAATTCGGAAGATTGGTCGTCGTACGAAAATTCCCGTCCGAAATTTGCATCGTGTGTACAGGGCTTAAAGGGCCCTTCACACCAGTGAGCATGCATTGTAGTATGTATAATCATGCATGCTCAGTTATGGGCATTGTGTATTGACAGTGCAATGCATTGTTATAGCGCAGCACACTGTTTACTTTTTTTTTTTGGTTTTATTGAAATGTCAAAAAATAACACATTATTCAAACGTGTGATTTACAGCGCCATGCCGTGATGTAATGCCCTACATAAAAATGTAGATGTGCTGTATTTTTACATAAAACACAACAACATACATGTATGGTGTGAACAGCACACATAACCTTGCATGGAGCCTGTGTTGATCAATGCAGCTGAGTGCGTCTGGTGTGAATAAGCCCAAAATGTACTTTTCAGTTTCAGGCATTATGCTAAGCTACTTCAACTTGAAGCGGAGTTCCACCCAAAAGTGGAAGCTCCACTTATCTGCTCCCCCTCCAGTGCACATTTGGCACCTTTCGGGGGGAGGGGGGGGGACAGGTACCTCTTTTTGACCTGGGAGACCTGGGTGTGGCGAGATCCCCCAGAAGTTCAGCCCCCTCCTCCTTCTCCCGCCGCCAGGCCAGTCACAAAGTGCAGTGCCCTTTGTGCATGAGCAGTAGGGTACCGTGGCTGTTAAGCCGCAAGGCTTCACTGCCAGTCTCCCTTACAGGCAATGGCGGCGGCAGCACCCTAGGGGCAATGGAGACATCGGATGGGGTGCCGACATTGCTGGACTCCAGGACAGGTAAGTGCCCTAATATTAAAAGTCCTCAGCTACAGTATTTGTAGCTGCTGACTTTACACAAATAGATTTTCAAACAAACATTCGTACAAAAATTCTCATCAAAACATTAAATGAAATGATGAAAGTCATTCAAAAGTACTTTAACCACTTCCCGACCGCGCACCGTGTTTTCACGGCGGCAGTCGGGATGCTGAGCGCGAATCGCCGTAAATAAGCAGCGATCTGCAATCAGCCACCAGGGGGTGCATGCGCGCACCCGCCGCACTCCTGGGGAGTGTGCCCGCAGCTCAGGCGGACCCGATGTCCGCCGGCGAGCCGCGATGAGCGGCTACAGGGAAAGAACGGTTCCCCGCTCTGTTAGTAGGGGCATGGAAGATCTACTGATCCCTGTCAATGGGATCAGTTAGATCTCTCATGCCCATGTTAGCCCAACCCCCCAACAGTAAGAACACACCCAGGGAACACAGTTAACCCCTAGCTCTCCCCCCCCCCAGGTTAACCCCTTCCCTGCCAATGACATTTACACAGTAATCAATGGACATTTAAATTTCTGATCGCTGAATAAATGTCATTGGTCCCAAAAAAGTGTCAAAAATGTCCGACGTGTCCGCTGCAATAACGCAGTACCACTAAAAATCGCAGATCACCGCCATTACTAGCAAAAAATAAAAAAAAAATAAAAACCCCAGAAATGAATTCTCATCATCCGTAAACGTGGCCACTTTTGCGCAAATAAATCAATAAACGCAGATTGCGATTTTTTTTATCACAAATATGAGGAATTATATAAATCGGCCAAAAACGGTGAAAAAAAATGTTTTTTTATATTTTTTTTTGGATTTGAATTTTAGCAAAAAGTAAGAAATTTGGGTTTTTTTGCAAAATGGTCGCTCTTCTTTGGTTTATAGCGGTTATCAGAAATGATGCAGTGGCAATCAAATACCACCAAAAGAAAGCTCTATTTGTGGGAAAAAAAGGACGCAAATTTTGTTTGGGTGCAACGTCGCACGACAGCGCAATTGTCAGTTAAAGCGACGCAGCGCCGAATCGCAAAAAGTGCTCTGGTCCTAAAGCTGGAAAACCTTCCAGTTGGTAAGTGGTTAAAATATGTTTTTAAAATTCGATTTTGGAGTAAATGGACTTTCCCATACAAAAACCACATTCACGATTGGAAATCCGTTCCTTCGAGAAAAAAAATTCTACCTTGCTCCTTCAAATTTTCTTCTCACTACAATCAAAAGTGAATGCTGACCTCACCAACTATTAGAAAATCAAATGAATGTTCTATTGCTTCATTTGGATGTGCTGTTGAGCTCAACTGTGCATTTTTGTCACCCGCCACCGGCCTCGCGTACATGTACTGTGGGGAGGTGGGTCCTACAGGCAAAATCATGTACCTATATGTTATCTCCACTTCCGTGATTGGACACAGTGGGAGCCAATCAGCAGGTCCGGCAGATCCGATGTCCGCCGGGACCTGCCGATCGTTCCCCAACAGAGACAGAACGGCGGTCTGGCTATGTAAACAAGGCAGATCACCGTTCTGTGCTAAGCAGGAACACGGATCTCTGTCATCCCACAGTACAAGCACCTCCCCCACAGTTAGAAAGCAAGCCCTAGGGACACATTTAACCCTTTGATCGCCCCTGATTTTAACCCCTTCCCAGCCATTGTCATTAGTACAGTGACAGTTCATATTTTTTTAGAACTGATCACTGTATTGGTATCACTGGTCCCCAAAAAGTAATTTAGTGTCTGATTTGTCCACCGCAATGTCGCAGTCCCACTATAAGTTGCTGATCGCCACCATTACAGTACAAAAAAAAAAATTCCATAAATCTATCCCATAATTTGTAGACGCTATAGCTTTTGTGTAAATCAATCAATCTACGCTTATTAGGTTTTTTTATTTACCAAAAATATGTAGCAGAATACAAATTGGCCTAAATTGGTGAAGAGATTTTATTTTTTACATGTTTTATTGGATTTGTTTCACAGCAAAAAGTAAAAAATATTGTTTTTCTTTCAAACTTGTGGGTCATCTTTTGTTTATAGCGCAAAAAATAAAAACCACAGAGATGATCAAATACCACAAAAAGAAAGCTCTGTTTGTGGGATAAAGAGGACATAAATTTTATTTAGTACAGCGTCGCACGACCATGCAATTGTCAGTTAAAGCGATGCAGTGTCGTATCGCAAAAAATGGCCTGGTCAGGAAGGGGGTAAATCCTTCCGGGGCTGAAGTGGTTAAAGTGGTAGTAAAGGCTTTTTAAAAAATATTTATACCTACAGGTAAGCCTATAATAAGGCTTACCTGTAGGTACAGTAAATATCTCCTAAATGTGTACCGTATGCCATAACAACGATATTTAACGTCAAAGTTATGATGTATATATACTGTGAGCGGTCAGCAAGTAGATAGATTCAAAAAGGAGAAAGGGGGGAGACAGAGCGGACTTTCCAGGATGGCATCCAGACATATAAATCCAAAATAGTGGTATAAAATACTTGAGTTTAAATAAATCACTTTTTTTGCACCAACTACAAAGACCATTTATATATTTGCACTAAACTGAGTGTCCTATTGCACAGATAGTGGCCAATGCATTTAGTCGATTTCGTAAATACATCTCATCAGGATCAACAGTGAAATGGTTACAAGACATCCATGTATTTCTATTGATTTTAATATAGTCACAGTTGCTTTTATGGCATCAGATGGTTACATTAATTTAAAACAGGCCATAGATGATTCGATCTTCTTTCGGTGGAAGCAAAGAAAATTGCTCGATTTCCCCATCAACACAGTAATTTTTGATGGGGGAATGCCTCCTGCTTGCGCTATTGTATTCTGCCAGTGGGGGGTGCGGGGAGCAGCAGAATACAATAGTTACTGCTAGCGGCTATAGGCTAGTTGTACAAAGCCTGGTTGTACCAATCGATGAATTGACTTGGGTACAATCAGCCTGCTCATACATGGATTGAAATTAGTCCGGTCCCTGCTGAACCGATCCATATATGGCGGGCTTAAAATTACAATTATCTCCCCAAGGCAATAGCTAGTGGGTTACACCTATGGGGGACTAAAGCCTCGTACACGCGGTTCAACGATCGTATACAACAGGTAGTATGAACGACCGTTGTATGCTAATCCGACCATTAGAACGTGCGATTAGAACAGCCGACGTACGACGGTCGTACAACAGGAGTTGGATGAGCAAACTAGAAAACGTTGGTAGTACCAACAAGCGGTCGTACGACTGTTGCACCGTGGTGCACAGAGAAGTTGGTCCAACAAGTTGTATTGTGCAAAACACGCATGCTCAGAAGTCAGGAACGGTCGGACACATGCACCTGAACTTTCTCTTTATACGTTAATAACATGTCACTATGTTCGGCTTGGTCGTACGATCGTATAGTGCATGCCAGTATGCAAGTTACATGATCCAACATACGATTTGGTCCGTTCGGTCGTACGACTGTCGAACCGTGTGTACGAGGCTTTAGAGGCAGAGAGGTTCAGGAGTCAATCTTGTCCTGTCATGAGGCGGTGATATTGGAGGAGACCTCCTTTCTTTTCTATCCACAGAGTAGAAATGGGCCTAAAGAGGAAATTCCATCCTAATATTCCTGGACATCCTGCCTCCACTCCCACAATATACCTGTGAGACAGAGGCGTAACTAGAACCTTCAGGGCCCCGGTGCAAGAAATCATGAAGGGCCCCCTGGCCAGGGCCTTTCCCTCTTCCCACTGATCCTGGGGCCCTTTACTCCCGTCGTGGGTCTCTTTATTACGAAATAAACAAATAGTTGTGTACCGAGCCTCCCATTCATTCAGAAACGGAAGTTTAGTAAAAAGCAGTTTACTATGCTTCAGTTATGAGTGAACCAATTGGTACCAATCACTGACTCTGTTCATTTAGAAAAGGAAGGAGCCGGTAAATGACAAATTCGCCGACCCGTTCCCATCTCTCCATCATGACTCATCTTCTACAGCAGCTGGCAGGAGAGATGGGGGGGGGGAGACAGCAGCTCTGTGGGGGGAACCAGGGATGCACACAGGGACCCTGGGAACAGCAGAAGACAAGTAAACTGGATAGGAGGGGTGGCAGGGGGTAGCATATAGAGGAACCAATCTCCTCCATTAGGAGGAAAATAGAGAAGATTGATTCCTCTAAATGTCACCCCTGCTATCCCTCCTATCTAGGTGTACAAGAGAGGCACACAGGCCCCCTGGAGCACGGGGCCCAGTTGCAACTGCAACCCCTGCAGTTACGCCCCTGCAGTGAGATATGGCTAACAGAGACTGCTGGGACTTGCGGTTTCACAACAACAGCCTTCCCAACCCTCCCTCCTCTTATCTGAAATTAAAAAATTTCTTCGCAGCCTTTGCCAGACATATAAATAGAAAATGGTAGGCTGAAAAGCTGGGAATTGTATTTCCACAGTAGCTGTGTAGTCACATAGTTACATCAATACCATTTTTTAGTCAAGTACTTGCTGATACCGAGTACCAATACCGTACAAAATGAATGGGCTCAAATCGCACTGCAAAGAAACGCATGCGATTTGAACAGGAATGTGGTGCAGCTCCTGCTCAAATTACGTGCTATTTCCTATGTGAACTCAGGCTTGTCATAGTGATTTTTAGCCTGTGTTCACACAGGGGCGGTGTGGGAAACCACCTGCGATTCGAACAGGAATCGCACCGCATTGCACTAGCACTCGTGAAAATGCTCCGATACCCGAAAGTGATACCTTCGAATGCGGTGCGATTTCTGTCCAAATCACATGCAGTTTCTCACACAGCTCCTGTGTGAATGCAGGCTGAGATCAAGCCTGGGTTCACACAGGAGTGGTGCGAGAAACTGCATGCGATTCGAGGCAGGAATTGCACTGCATTCCTGCTCAAATTGCTTGTGATTCCTTGCAGTGCGAGTTGAGGCCATTCATTTTGTATGGGCTCAAATCTCTCTGCAAAGGTATCGTTTTTGGGTATCGGAACATTTTCACGAGTGCGAGTGAAAATACCCGGTATCAGCACAATACCGATACCGGTATCAGTGCAGCACTGTTACATTGTTATTCTGGTTAAAAATGGCCATACAGCTCAACTAACAGAGGGAAAAAAATAGAAAACCTTCCTATTCACAGTCTAATACCCACAAGTTAAGCATGATCCAATTTGCTCCAGCAGGGGGATCTCCCAGAGTCATTAGTTGAGGATTAGCTACTGAGGAACTACAAGTCCCAAGTGAGTGTCTGATTATTAAAAGTCAGCAGCTACACTTTTTGTAGCTGCTGACTTTTAATAGGTTGGAACTCCGCTTAAGGTCATTGTTTTTTATTGCATTTTCAGTCCTGACCATACTATATACAGATAATAAGTATCTAGAACAGAGTAGAGGTTTGCAGCCTGGGAATGTCAGATGAATGGTGGGTGGGGAGGGTTGGAGTTGTCAGTACAGGAAGTTGGGAACTCAGAGAAGAGGAACCTGAGTAGTGAGGGGAGTGGGGAGTGATTTCCAGAGCGCACAGCAGCAGAGAGAGGCAGGAAGTGACGTCTTGTCCTGTACTCAGTGCAGACCGTCCTGTGTTTGGTATGTAAAATACTTCTTCTACAGAGCAGGACACTGAGAGATGTGTGATGGAGGAGGGGGACAGGGATCTGTGTGATGGATTCCAGTGTTGTTTTATCTCCTCCTGTAGGTGATGTGTGTGCAGTGTGAGGACTCTGTGTCATCTCTGATCAGGATTGGATCTCCTTAGGCTGCACTCACATCTCTGCACAATTTTGGAACACATGAAAAGCGTGCTTAACCACTTCAATACTATGCACTTAGAACCCTTTACTACCAGACCAATTTTCAGTTTTCAGTGCTGTTGCGCTTTGAATGACAATTGCGCGGTCGTGCGACGCTGCACCCAAACAAAGTTTTTATCATTTTGTTCCCACAAATAGAGCTTTCTTTTGGTGGTATTTGATCACCCCTGCGGTTTTTATTTTTTGCGCTACAAATAAAAACAGACCGAAAATTTTGAAAAAAAAAAAAATTCTCTATTTTTGTCACAAAACTTTGTAAATAAGTAAATTTTCTCCATCACTGGTGGGCACTGATGAGGCTACACTGACGGGCACTGATGTGGCAGTACTGATTGGCACTGATGATGAGGCACTTATATGCAGCGATGATGAGCACTGTTAGGCGGCACTGATAAGCAGCATTGACGGGTACTGAGAGGTGGCACTGATATACAGCACTGATGGGCACTGATATGTAGCAATGACGGACACTGCTAAGCGGCACTGATGGGCACTAATGGACAGCACTGATTGGCACTCATAGGTGGCACTGGGCACTGATAGGTGGCACTGATGGGCACTGATATGTGGCACTGGTATACATTGATAGGGGCACTGGTAAGCACTGATAGGGGCACTGGTGGGCATATATACTGATAGGGGCTCATTCCCTGGTGGTCTAGGGTGGCATCTGAAGGTGGCACTGAGTGAAGGTGGACCTGAGCACTTAGTCACTTACCTGGTGGTCTAGGGGGGTCTCCCTGGTGGTCCAGATCGCTCCCTGGTGGTCCCTGGTCGGCTCCCTGGTGGTCCTGGGTGGGCACATCACTGGGCAGGCTCCCTGGTGGTCTAGGGTGGCGATCCGAGGGAGGGCTGTGCTGATAAATCATCAGCACAAACCCTCCCTGTCAGGGATGCAGCCGATCGGCTCTCCCCTCATCAGGTCTGCAGAACTGAGTACAGGAAAGCCGATAAACGG
>BLSH010139262.1:1464350-1483424 GCA_018402905.1 Glandirana rugosa
AAATATATATTAAATATGTGTGTGTGTGTGTGTGTGTGTGTGTGTGTGTGTGTGTGTATCATAAATAGCCACATATCGTGTATGAAAAGGGGGACTTCTATCCCCCAATTTTCACGCACGCAATATGCGGTTATAAAAAAAAACAAAAAAATGGTTATCCCTCGCCCCTAACCCACCAGGTAGGGTCCACGGTGTGAAGAGGACCGGGACCCTGTCGTGACGGTCGTATCAGGCTTCAATTCTTTTTTAGTGAACGGTCGGGGAAGAGTATGTGACGAGGAGGACACAGGGACAGTAACATTTACCTTCGGAGATTTAGAGAGTTATTGAGACAAGAGGAGGAGGGGGCTCACATCGAAATCTAACCTCCTCCTCTCGCCAGTACACTATGTGTGTGTGTGTGTGTGTGTGTGTGTGTGTGTGTGTGTGTATAAATTATATATAAAAATATATATATATATATATATATATATATATATATATAAATAATTGTGCTGATAATTACTTTTTTCCCCGCCCCCTGCACGTGCCTTCAGGTCTCGAGCGAGTCGATGCACACATGGGTTTGCATAACAGACATAGCTTATCTCTTCTGCAATTAAGGCCTCATACACACGTGCATAATAACAAAATGTCAGGACCGACGTCAGGCAAAAATCTGCGTCAAAAACGCGATTTCGTCTGCGTTCTGCATCGGTGTTAATGAGCTTTAGTGAGCGTTGGCGTCAGTAGGCATTTTGTTTAAAAAAAACATTCCTCTGCTATTTTTTAACCTGAAAACGGCGGCCCTAAAAACACAGTTTAATGTCGCTACGGCGTTAATGAGCATTTTTCCGGCTCAGCATCAAAAACGCCATAGCACTACAGCTCGGAGCACGCGGGTCCTTCGTTTTATTTACAGCTTAAGAACGCAGACACCATCTACAGCTCAAAAATGTCAGCGTTTGTATGGGGCCATCGAATAACGTGGAGAGCTGCAAAGAATGCTAAAACACGTCCGTTTCTACGAGGCCTAAAAGCTGCCTACTCACAGTTTTCTAAAAGTTAGTTTTACTGTCACTTTAAGACCTCGTTCACATTGACTGCAGTTTTGAAATTTAACAAGTTCTCAAACGGACAAAACTCTCAAAGGTTCACACATTTTATCTCTTTGTAGGGAGGTGGATTGTCTGACCTGGACTGTTTGGTTACCAAGTGCACATGGTGAAGATCTGGTACCTGTTGGACTGCATGGTGATATGTAGACATCCAGTACAACTGCACTTACGTTGTACAAAGGTAAAGTAGGGGTAAGACTGAAAATGGAGGCTATCCGTAAAATATCTAACTGAATATCTATTTCTCACTTTAAGTGGAATTTATTTTAATTTTTTTCATTTTAATTTTTTAATTTTAATTTATTAATAAAAAATAGTATTCCAGTATAACTAATGCTAAAAATGTTCCCTCCTGCTACCTATGCTGCCTAACCTGTGTAAAAAAAAATAAAATAAAAATAAAATAAAGATCTGTATACTTACCTATTTTCAGCCTGTTACGGTTTGTTTACAACATGATCCCCTGTGTCAGTCAGCGGCAGCTGCAGGGGAAAGAAGGAAGTGCAATATTGGTCCAATAAAGTTATGCCTAGAATTATTCTTTAAACTCACATTTCACTTAGTCAATTGTGGTAAAATAAACACTAAATCTACAAAAAATGGTTACTTCCTTTTTAGAATAGCAATTTTTACATTCCTTCAACTTTGATACTGTCTGCACTCTGTGATTCTACAAAACATTTTATGTTTCCTACAGGAGGATTAATAAACGGAATTGTGAAAAGGATTTAGAATGAAGCAGATTCTCACCAAATCATGAGTTCCGCAAGTGAAAAGCCATTTTCTTCTACGGATTGTGAGCAGTCCTTTAGAATTATGGAGCATTTAATTATTCGTCAGAGAAATCATAATGGAGAGAAACCATTTAAATGTTCAGAATGTGACAAGTGCTTCACCGATAAATCAGGTCTTAGAAAACACCAGAAGATCCACACAGGGGAGAAGCTTTTTAGATGTCCAGAATGTGACAAGTGCTTCCCAGAGAAGGGAAGTCTAACTAATCATCTGATGATTCACACTGGGGAGAAGCCATATCTATGCTCTGAGTGTGATAAATATTTTAGGTCCAAATCAGAGCTAACCCAACACCAGAGGGCTCACACAGGAGTAAACCCCTATAGCTGTGTGATATGTGGAAAGTGTTTTGCAAAAAAGCAAATTCTTATTGGTCACCTGAGAATTCACACAGGGGAGAAACCATTTAAATGCTCAGAATGTGACAAAAGCTTTGCGGAAAAAGGAAATCTTACTCAACACCAGAGAATTCACACAGGGGAGAGACCATATAGATGTTTAGAGTGTAACAAGAGCTTCAAAGAAAAGTCACATCTTACTATACACCAGAAGATTCACACAGAAGAGAAGCCATATGTGTGCCCTGAATGTGATAAACGTTTTAGGTTCAAATCTAATCTAACCAAACACCAGAGGACTCACAAAGGACAGAAGCCATTTAGATGTTCAGAATGTGATAAGTGCTTCACAGAAAAGGCTAATCTTGCTAAACACCAGATGATTCACACAGGAGAGAAACCGTTCCTGTGTTCACTATGTGATAAATGTTTTATAGCCAAATCAGACCTTATCAAACACCAGAGGGTTCACACAGGAGAGAAGCCATTTAGATGTTTAGATTGTGACAAGTGCTTCACAGAAAAGGGAAATCTTACTAGACACCAAAAGAGTCACATGGAAGAGAAGCCGTATCATTTTTCATCGGAACATTCACAGAGGACAGAATCCGTTTATATGTTGTGAATTTCAACTAAATTTAGGCAACACCTAATTAACCACTCCCATACTGGACCTATTCTGGCACTCCTTTCCTACGTGTAAAAATGATCATTTTTTTGCTAGAAAATTACTCAGAACCCCCAAGCATTATGTTTTTTTTTTTTCAGCAGAGACCCTAGGAAATAAAATGGTGGCCAGGAGGATGGGGGCGCTCAAAGTTCAGGATGTCATATGACGTCCTTTAGCGTGAAGTGGTTAAAGTTGTACTCCAGGCACACTACATGGACTGCTAAATAAACACAGGGGTGTGAACCCAATCAGGCAAAGTAAGGAGACCACCTCGGGCAACACTTGGTGGTGGGGGGCAGCATTGAAGCTGGAATATCCATACTAGGCACTCCATCCTCACTGCGGTTCAGTAACCTTTCCCTGTATATACAGGGAAGAGTAAAGCAGCCCACAGATTATGCAATTTTCTTTCCTTTCACCACAGGTGGAAGGAAAGAAAACTGCTCAATTCCCCAATCAACACAGTCAGTGCTGATGGAGGAATCCCTCCCACGGGACTTTTATGCTCTGCCAGCGGAGCACAATGATCACTGCTCAGGACTATAGTTGCTGAAAGTCATCGTATGAAAAAGATCCGACTAGTGGATCAATAATTCAACTTCAGTGCAACCAACCTGCCCATAGAGTGATAATACCTGGACTGGTCAGCACTAAACCGGCCGAGATTAGATCAGTCTATGGCCAGCTTTACTGAGCTTGTTGCTAGGACACTTGCTGCTGGGCTGCAGCACCATTGGTTGATGTGCCAGTATCCTGGCAACTGATGGTTCAGTGTGTCCAAGCAATCATTGCAGAGGCCACTGGTCAGGCTATAGCATCATCAATTGCTATGCCAGTGTCCTGGAAACCAAAGGTTAGAGGGTGCAAACCTGGGGTAGCATTGTGGTGTCATTTGAGGAGGGGGTGCACTGAAAACAGCCGCCTTTTGAAGTAGAGCTGCACAGTTGATTCAACCCCCCCGCGATCTCCATCAGGCAGTACCACAATTTTCAGTGCAGTTAATGGAGTCCGACTTGCGGGGTGACTCAGCGCGACTCGGCTGTAATAAAAGTCAGTGCAAGTCGCTTGAAATCTTTTCTAAGTCGGAGCGACTTGAGTCTGTGGTCACAGCTGGTAAAAGAAGGTAGAACGATACAATGTAATTACTTCAAATGAATGAACTCCCGTGTATAGAAGATGTTGAGTTTAACCATTTAAAGACTAAATCTTTTCTGATATTTGCTGTTTACAAATAAAAATCTAGTATTTTTTGCTAGAAAATGACTTAGAACCCCCAAACATTATATATATTTATTTAGCAGAGACCCTAGAGAACAGATGGCGGTTGTTGCAATATTTTGTCACGCGGTATTTGCGCAGCAGTCTTTCAAACGCAATTTTTTGGAAAATTTACCCTTTCAAAAAAAAAAAAAAAACAGTACTGTTAGCCCAATTTTTTGTATATGTAAGATGTTACGTCGCGAGAATCGTGAGAGAATCATGATCTTTATTCTAAGCAAAAAAATTGTGATTCTCATTTTGGCCAGAATCGTGCAGCTCTACTTTGAAGCATCAATTAAAAATCTACAAGGATATATCCTTTAATGTGCTGGACATTTTTTCGACTTTTCTTTTTCGCTGTCCCCTGCTGTGGAGATTCACTGGCTACTATTGTCCCTGAATGTGGAAGTGGGAGAAAATGCTAAATATTAAGCTGGCAACAGAACATGGATAGAGGGTAAATCTTCCAGTGAGGATACTTGTTCCGTAACTGCCTAAAAGAGGATGTATATCCTTTAAAGAAATTTAGGGGAAAAAAATATGTTGCCAGCTTATACCGATTTTTTTGTCAGGTGGGAGAAAGTATCCAATGTGCTCATATTGTGTTTTTTAGTTACTCTGTCATTATGGGGATCCTTTCGTAGGCCTCGTTCACACATGTGCAGAGATCAAGTTTTTTTGTATTTTTTTTCTGGAAGGGCACAAAGAAAACAATTGCTCTCTATGTGTCCTGTTCATCCCACAACACCGTGTGCAGATTTTTTTCTGCACAGAAATCTGCAATTTTTATTCCTTTTTTTTTTTTTGCAGAGCAATTGTGCTACATGTTTCTGCATGGAAAAAAAAAAAACCTCAAATGACAGCAGTGTTTTTGCATGAACAGAACACATAGAAAACAATAGTTTTCTTTGTGTCCTTGCAGAGACCCGCATAATAAATATGCACGTCTTTGCACCTAGTGTGAACAAACCTATGCAAGTCAAGCTTGTTTTTTCGATCCGTTTTTAATGCCATGGAGTGTGAACAAAGATAATTATTTTGTTGCCACTTGTAGATGAGTGGGACTTTGTTTCAAAAGACTCACCATGCCTCTCAAATATACCTTGGGGTGTTCACTCTCAAATAGGGTCATTTTGTGGGCGTTTCTAATGTCCTGGTGCTGCAAGGCCTCCAAAAATGTGATGGGTAGTAAGGAATTCAGATGTGTAATTAATCCCCCAAGAAAGCCTGAAGATGCTCCTTGGATTTTGGGTCCCTCTGTGTGGCTAGGCTCTGAAAAAGTCTCACACGTGGTATCGCCACACCCAGGAAGAATAGCAGAATGTATTTTGAGGTGTATTACTAAGTATGTCTATGCTTTTTGCTAGAAATATCTTTGTGTAAAAAAATAAAAATACATTTTCTTTCCTACATTTTTCAAAAACTTATGGCAAAAAAATACATTTTCAAAAGACGTATTATGCCTTTTGTAAAGTACCTTGGAGTGTTTGCTTTCCAAAATGGGGTCACTTTGTTGGTGTTTCCATTGCCCTGGTGTTCCAGGGCCTTCAAAAATGTGATGGGTAATGAAATTAGATGCGTAATTTATGCCCCTAGAAAGCTCCCATAAAAACTAAACTCACACAAACCTACTGGGAGGCTTAGGGGAATAGTGGCACAGGTTAAAGCGGAGCTGCACCCCCTTGTTTGCTTCCTCTTCCTCCCCTTCCTCCCCTTCCTTTCGGAGGGGATCGGATAACTGTTTTTGAGGTCCCCACAGTTCAGCTCCCCTCCTCTTTCCCCTGCCGCTGGGCTATTCATAAAGCCCAGCACGCTTCGATCATGGGCAGTAGGGAACCAGCTGTGAAGTTTCCCTTATAAGGAATGGCTGCGGCAGCACCCCGAGAGCCAATTGAAATATCAGCTAGGATGCCGACATTGCGGGATCCTTGGACAGGTAAGTGTCCTAATATTAAAAGTCAACAGCTACAGTATTTGTAGCTGCTGAATTATTATTTTTGTTTGGTGGTGGTGGTGGTGGTGGTGGTGGTGGGGGGGGGGGGAGTTGAACTCTGCTTTAAGGTTAGCCTGAGGGTTTTAGATTAGACAAGAGATATCCAGTACATGACAATTCTTGCCTAGTGCCATAAAAGATACCTTTAGAAAGTTGATATAAGTGCACCTTAGCATACCACACTTTACTCTTTAGGACTAGCTGGAGGCCTAAGATGTTTTAAGAGCCAAGCCCTGTCACCAGCAGTGCCTGACCTCACAAATGCGCTTCCTTAGGAATGGTCAAACATTCCCATTGCCACACTCCTAAACCTTGTGGACAGCCTTCCCAGAAGAGTTGAAGCTATTACAGCTGCAAAGGGTGGGCCAACTCCATATTGAACCCTACGGACTAAGACTATGAAGCTATTAAAGTTCATGTGCGTGTAAAGGCAGGTGCGTGTATGGTCTTGGCCACCGTGCTGCAGTTCAGTTTCAGGGTCTTGGCAATCTTCTTATAGCCTAGGCCATCTTTATGTAGAGCAACAATTCTTTTTTCAGATTCTCAGAGTTCTTTGCCATGAGGTTCCATGTTGAACTTCCAGTGACCAGTATGAGAGAGTGAGAGCGATAACACCAAATTTAACACACCACCTCCCCATTCATGCCTGAGACTTTGTAACACTAATGAGTCACATGACACTGGGGAGCGAAAATGGCTATTTGGGCCCAGTTTGGACATTTTGACTTAGGGGTGTACTCACTTTTGTTGCCAGCGGTTTAGTCATTAATGGCTGTGTGTTGAGTTAAAATGAGTTAAAATATATTTACAAAAATGTGAGGGTTGTACTCACTTTTGTGAGATACTGTACACACATACAGTCTGGGCAACGTATTTGTCAAATAGTTGTATTATAAATTTCAAGCATTTATAATGGAAAATGTCACATATCTTGCAGGATCACCAGGAATTGTGCACTATATTTTCCATTTGATATACATAGTACATCTCTGCATAATCCACTCTGTTTATTAATGTAGTGTTCCCCTGTGACTGTCCTTTATGGATATAACACTGTATATACCTTGTATACTAAGCGCTGATTGAGCTGCCGCTTGTCAACTCTCTCTGCCCGACAGATGCAGTGGGCGGGACATGAGGGGGCAGAGCGGATACAAAGAGGAGAGGGGGTAGAGAGCAGACAGCACACACAGCGCAGGCTGTGGATGATGGAGACACGCACTGATTCCGATGTCACAGCTTGGCAGCCATGATATTTCGGAGTCTGCGCAGAGAGGGGAGGGCAGAATCTGGCAGGTATTACATGTGATACAGGGGGCCAAATCACACAGCACAAGCGCTATGCTGTATAGCATGCTTTATAGAAACAGGATCTTTATTTTTATTTTTTTGGAGGTTAACAAACGCTTTTGGTAATATATTGGGAATGAAAATTGTTTTAGACACAATTGATAATGCCAACAAGGTATCTTAAAAATGTCAATAAACGCAAATGTATACATGAGGAATTTGAATATCTGTGTAACAGCCATTCTCAGTCAGGGTTCCTCCAGGGATAGCTTAGGGGTTCCTTGAGCTGTGGCTAACTGACCTCCCATCTGATGATGCCTGCAGAGTTCCAAGTCCAACTCTATTTGGTAGAGCCAGTAACATGACAGCAAGGGAGCCATTCTGTTCATACTTGAAAAGGGTGTGGGGGTTCTTCACACTTACCACCCCCAATGTAAGGGGCATTTCCCAATGATCCTCAATAGACTAATCTTATCAGGGGTTCCCTGCACCCCAAAAAGTGTTTCTTTTTTAAATTCCTTTATTTATGCAACAAAGTAAAGCATAAGCGTTTACCAACAGTAAAGATGGATAATCAATTACATTGTCCAAATGTTCCACATCACAATGAACTGTTATTCAATTGTAATCAGATAACATTCCAATTTCTGTCCAGGTGAAAGTAAACATTGTAGTGATTCATTTTCAATACTTTAGCATGTTTTAACCTTGAGATTATATCATAACGATGCATCTCTCCAGCGAAGTGGAATGCAAGCTTTTGCAGCATTTAGAAGTTGCATGGTGAGAGAAGATTTGTATTTTTTGATTGGTTAAGTGCAGCAGGCAAGCTTCGGGGTTGTCCTGTAGATCGACAGCTGTGAGGTGTTTGATAATGGCAGTTACATCTTGCCAGAACTTTTGAATTTTGGACCCTGATGTAATGAGGGGACTCCTAAGGTCGATTCTGATGTAAAGGGAGCTCTGACACGGACCCTGATGTTAGGAGGGACTCCTACGGTGAGCTCCTTATGTTGATTTTTAAACATTTTTTGTTTTAATATCTTAACACATTTAACATTTTTTGTGCATTATCACTATTTATTATTTAACACTGCTCAAAAAATGAAAAAGGGTTATGTTTAGTTTTGTTGGATTTTATGGAACAAAATCATTGTTGCAAGACAATATAATGAAAAGAAAACCTTGTTGTCCAAAAAAAAAAAAATCTTGTATTACCTTGTTATCTTTAGTAATGACAAGGTGGTTATTATACAGGATTTATATAGCGCCGACAGTTTGTGCAGCGATTTACAATGTTAGGGCAGACACTACAATTACAATACAATTCAATACAGGAGGAATCAGAGGGCCCTGCTCGCTAGAGCTTACAATCTAGGAGGGAGGGTTAAATGATACGAAAGGGTAATAACTGTGGGGGATGAGCTGGTTGAGAAAATAAGAAGTATAGTTGTTAGGTGGAGGCAGGATAGCCTTCCCTGAAGAGAAATGTTTTCAGGGATCGCCTGAAGGTGGATAGATTTGGGGATAGTCTGACAGATTGGGGTAGGGAGTTCCAGAGGATGGGAGAGGCTCGGGACAAGTCTTGGAGGCGAGTATGAGCGGAGGTGACGAGGGAGCTGGAGAGCAGGAGATCTTGGTTGTAACGAAGAGGACAATTAGGTTGGTATTTTGGGACTAGGCTGGTGATGTAGCTGGGAGCAGAGTTGTGGATGGCTTTGTAACTTATCGTTAGCATTTTGAATTTAATTTGTTGGGAGAGTTGCAGTCAATGGAGGGATTGCCAGAGAGGGGTAGCAGACGCTGGACGGTTTGTAAAGTGGAAGAGTCTGGCAGCGGCATTCATGATGTACTGGAGGGGGGATGGTCTATTTAAAGGTAGGCCAGTGAGGAGGGAGTTGCAGTAGTCGAGGCGAGAGATGACCAGGGAGTGAATCAGGAGCTTTGTGGTTTCATTGGTTAGGAAACCAAGAGATGTTGCGGAGGTTGAGGCGGCAAGCCTTAGAAAGTAATTGGATGTGGGGCCAAAAGGAGAGTTCAGAATCCAGGATAACACCAAGCACCCTGACATGTGGGGATGGGTGGATGGTTGTGCCAATGCTCTTGACAGAGAAGTCGGAAACGGCACGTGGGGGAGGAAAAATTATGAGTTTGGTTTTGGACAAGTTGAGTTTGAGGAAGTGGTGTGACATCCAGGCAGATATGTCTGTTAATAACTTAGTGATGCGTGAGGAGACTGATGGAGTGAGTTGGGGGGTGGAGAGGCATAGTTGCCAACAGTCCTGAATTTGCCGGGACATTCACGGGATTTGGACCCCAGTCCCGGTCTGTGTCCTTTTTCCGGGTAACATCCCGATTAATTCAATTTGTCCCAGGCAGCGGTGGACTGGGCTGGAGTGTCCGATCCACCATAGCAAAGCCGCACCGCTTCGCCATAATTTTGTGTCATCCCGGCCCGCCTACACAGTAATCCAGATGAGTTGGAAGCCGGGAGTGGATGATGGAGGGAGAGGGAGGGATCTAACTGACAATTGCAGCCAGCTACTGGCTGAGGACCTAGCAGGAGGCAGGCTGCAGTAGCGCATCCCAGCCAATAGGTGAACCTGTATGAAGTAGCTATCCCGGGCACCGGAAGTGATGTATGCAGTGGTGAGCCATGCTGCTGTGTCCCCAGTGTGATTTGTGAGTGCTGGCTCTGGACACAACATGAACAGGCAAGTACTGGTAGCAGCGTTGCTGTGGGGGGTGCGGCAGAGGGGCGACACCATCACATGCTCAGCTCCTCACACACACTGCCTGTCTTTGCCCTCCGGTCTGTCTCTTTTGTCCCTCCCTCCTGTCGGCTTGTTGTGGCAGCTCACTTCCCATTGCATAATCCAGCCTCCTTTCCCCTTCCCCTTTTTCATCCATGCAAGTTTTCAGGAAGATATCTGGAGTGTGTTACAGAGGAACAGGGAGGAAAGTTATGCAGAACACACCACTCCACACACACACTGAGCGGAGAAGGGATGGCTCACTATGTCTGCTCTAGCAAGGGATTGAATGGGAATGTAAGCACTGGGGAGGGGGGGCCGCCTCCACCCAGCTGGGGACACAGGGACCACCATCCCCCCCGAGAACACAGGGGCCACCATTCCCCCCCGGGGGACACAGGGACCACCCCCCCAGGGGACACAGGGACCACCACCTCCCCTGGGGACACAGGGACCACCATTTCCCCCCCCCCCCGGGGACACAGGGACCACCATCCCCCCCTTGGGGACACAGGGACCACCACCCCCCCCAAGGACACCATTGCAAATCACCAAGACAGAGAAGCATGGACTAGCTGCATCTGTGGCGACAAAGGGACAAAAACTGCATCAAGTGACAAGCTGCATCTGGTGGCAGGCGACATGGCAAGTGACACGCTGCATTTTCTGGCAAGCGACGTGGCAAGTGACACACTGGGGGCTCTCACTACTTCTGTATTATGGTGAGTAGAATGATTTAATATTATATTACAATGTAATAATATAAATAATGTGCTTCAATAATCCTGACACCCTACCAACCATAGTGCCGGGATAATTGAAGTGCTAGCACTAGGTGATTGGAGTATCTTTATCTGCAGACTGTTAAACTTTCTGGAATACACATATTGTATTGTGGTGTAGGACCTGGGCCTGCTGTCTCTCCATCCTTCTCTTTCCTTTCTTCTCTCTCCTTCCCTACCTTTCTTTCTCCCTCCATCCGTCGTTCATCTCAGACTCGAACCACACCCCTTTGAGCCACACCTCCTTCAAGCCACACCCGCTGTTTAGCGTAAACCACACCCATTTTTGCTGCATCGTGCGCTGCTTTACTCCTTTTCCCTGGACACCCCTACAAACGGATGCCCCGCCCCTAATTATAATACGACCCAGCCCACTGGTAAAAATGTGTCCCTATTCATTTTTTTACAATGTTGGCAACTATGGGAGAGGTAGATTTTTATGTTATTTCTGAATCAACCGGTCCATAGCAGAAATGTAAAAATTGCTCTGATCCATAGAGGGTGAACCGGGGTGAGAGGTGAAGTGGTTAAACATGTATTGCAGATGACTAAAAATCCCTGTTTTTTTTCATTGCAAAGTTTCCTAGAAAGGGTATATAGCTGTGTGCAGAGGGTTCATGCAGAATTTTTAGTGTTAACATGCAGTCACATCCCTTAAGCACACGATGGGTTATATATGTGTAAGCTATTTGGATTTGAACACAGGTATATCTTTTTTTTCTATAGCACAGGAAGTTGGGAACTCAGAGAAGAGGAACCTGAGTAGTGAGGGGAGTGGGGAGTGATTTCCGGAGCGCACAGCAGCAGAGAAATGCAGGAAGTGACATCTTGTCCTGTGCTCAGTGCAGACCGTCCTGTGTTTGGTATGTAAGATACTCCTACAAAGGAGGACACTGAGAGATGTGTGATGGAGGGGGAGGGGGGACAGTGATCTGTGTGATGGCAGAGGGGGGATTTCAGCGGTGTTCACCATTATCTCCTCCTGTAGGTGTTGTGTTTACAGTGTGAGGACTCCCAGCTTTGTTGGGCCCCCCCCCCCCCCTCCCTGATCTCTGGATGGGAGGATTGGATCTCTGTTAACGCGCGCTCCACATCCCTCTAAGCAAGGACAAGCCTAAAGCTCAACTACCGGGGCAATGACTTTAATTTTTTGCACTTCAATTAACCACTTAAGGACCGGAAGGATTTCCAGCTTTAGGACCGGAGCCCTTTTTGCGCTTCGGCGCTTCGTCGCTTTAACTGACAATAGCGCGGTCGTGCGGCGTTGTACCCAAACAAAATTTGCGTCCTTTTTTTCCCATAAATTGAGCTTTCTTTTGGTGGTATTTGATCCCCTCTGCGTCATTTCTGATCGCCGCTATAAACAAAAGAAGAGCGACAATTTTGCAAAAAAAAAAAACTAATTTCTTACTTTTTGCTAAAATACAAATCCAAAAAAAAAAAAAAACATTTTTTTTCACCGTTTTTGGCCGATTTTATATTCTTCCTCATATTTGCGCTAAAAAAAAATCGCAATCGGCGTTTATTGATTGGTTTGCGCAAAAGTGGTCGCGTTTACGGATGATGAGAATTCATTTTTGGGGTTTTTATTTTTTTTTTATTTTTTACTATTAATGGCGACGATCTGTGATTTTTGCGGTACTGCAATATTTCAGCGGACATGTCGGAACATTTTGACACTTTTTTGGGACCATTGGCATTTATACAGCGATCAGTGCTATAAAAATGCACTGATTACTGTGTAAATGCCATTGGCAGTGAAGGGGTTAACCTGCAGGGGGCGCTCTAAGGGTTAACTATGTTCCCTGGGCGTGTTCTAACTGTGGGGGGACTGCCCTAGCTGGGGAAGGGAAGTGGTCACAGCCTTCGTATACAGGAAGGCTGTGATCACAGCCCTTCCCCCTTCACAGAACGGAGGTCCGTGTTTACATACACGGACCTTCGTTCCTTCGCTCCGGGGGGGCCATCGCGGGTAGCCGGCGGCAATCGAAGCCGCCGCTCCCTGGCCCTCCCCGGACACAGTGAGCGCGCGGGCGCGCCTCCGGCGGCGCGCGCACGCTCACTAGGCGCGATCACGCGGCCGCCGTCATATGACGGCGATCCGCGTTACAGAGCCACTTTGCCGCCGTCAATTGCCGATTGGCGGTCGGCAAGTGGTTAAAATCAGCATTTTTTTTTTTTTTTGCTAGAAAATTAGTTTAACCCTCACCCACCCATTATGTATTTTCTGTGCAGCAATTTATCAAATGCAAATTTCCAATGAAAAATGACACTAAGATGAATGTTGGTACACACAAACTCAATAGAATACCCCATTTTTGGTAAAATATAAAAGACGGCGTGGCGTGGCGTAAATAAGTACCAAACATGTAAAGTGTTGAAATTGCGCGTGCCTGTGACATTCCAAAAAAAAAATTATGATACTCAAAAGCGCCCATAGGCAACCTTCTAAAAGCCTTTACAGGTTTAGCCTCACCAAATCGGACTTTGAAATTGTACAATTTCAAAGCCGCATGTCAGTGCGACTTGGCTGACATCTGTGCGACTTCACACACAGATGTCTATGCAAGTCGCTAATAATAGCACAGGAACTTCTTTTTCAAAACTGATTTGAACAGTTCAGTTGCCGACAATAGGGTGCGACTTGTTTTGCGATTTGACCTGTCAAATCGCTTGACAAGTTGCACTGGTTTGAATGGGGGTCCAGAGTTAAATCGGAATTTTATCCATAATAAAAATAATATTCTTTAGCAAGGAACATACATTCCACATTAATAATGATGCTACCAAAATGTGTGTGTGCTGTAAATTGCCTCCAGCATTGTTCCTGTTTCTTTTTTGCTGGAGGCTGCCATATTGCTGAAGCCCAGAGCCCCTGAACAGCAGTAAATCTTTAGACTGTCAGCAGATCAACCTTTACATTTTTGGCACAGTGCCTAAAAATAGAGAGCAACTGAGCATGTGCAATGCAGAGGGAGACAGTGTATGACTGGACTTTAAACAGTATAAACACTTATTTTTAATGTTATACATAGCTATACCTGCAAAAGGGGTCAGCCTGAAGTCATCTAGCAGGACTTAATTTTCTGACTAAAGTTCCACTTTATTGATTCATGGCCCTAGAATTATTGCTCTCACTCTGATGTTCGCTTCAATACCTCACATGTGTGGCGTAATTTATGTTTTCATTCCCCTGCATGCTCTGTGCTGCATGCTTGCATTTAGCTGTGCGTGGGGGATATAATATTTTTTTGTGTTATTTATTGTTTTAACATAATATATTTTTTTCATTTGTTTAAACTAAAGTATAACTAAAGCCAAAACTTTTTTTTTTTTTTTTTTTTTTACATTTATTGGTAAAATGTAGTGTGTGTTTCTTTTTATATTGCATTTGGCTGTGCACGGGGGCAATGGATGTTTTTTATTTATTATTTCTTCATTTAAAGTATAACTAAAAGCAAAACTTTTTTTGTGAGGGATGAGGGACTAGAACCCTTGTCAGGTTTTTATATTAATGCCTGTGCGCCTGTTGGAGAGATTCACCCTCTTTATTTGTCCTGAACAGGAATAGAGGGGACCTCTTCCAATGGGGACACTAGTTCTGGTGATAACCAGAGATTCTCTCACTTTGCAGGGATTTCTTCTCACCTACTGCAATGGGACAGGAAGTGAAGGTAAATCTCCACAGTGGGATACAGATGACAGAACAAATTGACAACGTTTGTAACCCTCCCTTGCTCTGTGACTGACCAGATCCGCAATAACGTCACGGCACAGGGACCGAAAGGAATCGCACCGATGGCCATTCCTTCAGAGCACATGCTCAAGTGATGTCACTGGCTGCATGTATTGTAAATATCTCCTAAACGGTACACGTTTAGGAGATGTTTACACTACCTATAGGTAAGCCTATAATAAGGCTTACCTATAGGTACAGTATCTCACAAAAGTGAGTACACCTCTCACATTTTGTGTAAATATTTTATTATATCTTTTCATGTGACAACACTGAAGAAATGACACTTTGCTACAATGTAAAGCAGTGAGTGTACAGCTTGTATAACAGTGTAAATTTGCTGTCCTCTCAAAATAACTCAACACACAGCCATTAATGTCTAAACCGCTGGCAACAAAAGAGTACACCCCTAAGTGAAAATGTCCAAATTGGGCCCAATTTACTATTTTCTCTACCCGGTGTCATGTGACTCATTAGTGTTACAAGGTCTTAGGTGTGAATTGGGAGCAGGTGTGTTAAATTTGGTGTTATCGCTCTCAATCTCTCATACTGGTCACTGGAAGGTCAACATGACACCTCATGGCAAAGAACTCTCTGAGGGTCTGAAAAAAAAAAATATTGCTCTACATAAAGATGGCCTAGGCTATAAGAAGATTGCCAAGACCCTGAAACTGAGCTGCAGCATGGTGGCCAAGACCATACAGCGGTTTAACCGGAAATGTTCCACTCAGAACAGGCCTCGCCAGGGGCGACAAAAGAAGTTGAGTGCATGTCCTCAGCGTTATATCCAGAGGTTGTCTTTAGGAAATAGACGTATGAGTGCTGCCAGCATTGCTGCAGAGGTTGAAGGGGTGGGGGGGGTCAGCCTGTCAGTGCTTAGACCATGCGCTGCATATTGCATCAAATTGGTCTGCATGGCTGTTGTTGCAGAAGGAAGCCTCTTCTAAAGATGATGCACAATAAACCCGCAAACAGTTTGCTGAAGACAAGCAGACTAAGGACATTACTGGAACCATGTCCTGCAGTCTCATGAGATCAAGATAAACGTATTTGGTTCAGATGGTGTCAAGCGTGTGTGGCAGCAACCAGGTGAGGAGTACAAAGACAAGTGTGTCTTGCCTACAGTCAAGCATGTTGGTGGGAGTGTCATGGTCTAGGGCTGCATGAGTGCTGCCGGCACTGGGGAGCTACAGTTCATTGAGGGAACCATAAATGCCAACATGTACTGTGATATATTGAAGCAGAGCATGATCCCCTTCCTTCGGAGACTAGGCCACAGGGCAGTATTCCAACATAACAACCCCAAACACATCTCCAAGATGACCACTGCCTTGCTAAAGAAGCTGAGGGTAAAGGTAATGGACTGTCTAAGCATGTCTCCAGACCTAAACCCTATTGAGAATCTGTGGGGCATCTTCAAATGGAAGGTGGAGGAGCGCAAGGTCTCTAACATCCACCAGCTCTGTGAGGTTGCCATGGAGGAGGGGAAGAGGACTCCAGTGACAACCTGTGAAGCTCTGGTGAACTCCATGCCCACCCAAATTATTGACACTTTGGGCCCAATTTGGACATTTTCACTTAGGGGTGTACTCACTTTTGTTGCCAGTGGTTTAAACATTAATGGCTGTGTGTTGAGTTATTTTGAGGGGACAGCAAATTTACACTGTTATACAAGCTGTACACTCACTACTTTACATTGTAGCAAAGTGTCATTTCTTCAGTGTTGTCTCATGAAAAGATAGAATAAAATATTTACAAAAATTTGAGGAGTGTACTCACTTTTGTGAGATACTGTAAATGTCTGCAGAGGAAGTTTACTTCTTTGAAGCAGAGGATCTATAAAATGCATGTGCATGCACTATGACACGGGGGTCCGTTAACCCATTTACCGCCACCTAACACATCTATGTGGCATCCAGGAACTGGGCGTTAATCTTGGTCCTGCATACATGTGCTCCTGTGTTTGTGCTGGAAGCGTGCTTGATCACATGCTCCCAACACTGAGACCAAGCTGTTACCAAAAGCTCCGGGTCTTATTCTTATGATCAGAAGACAGGAGAAATGGCTCAATCATGTGATCACTGCAGTACTGGTTCTCCTCTGCGAAGAGGAAAAGATGCATTGGGGGCAATTTAGTAAAACTGGAGCACTCAGAATCTGGCGCAGCTGTGCATGGTAGCCAATCAGTTATTAACTTCAGCTTATACAATTAAAGCGGCGTTCCTCCCAAAAGTGGAACTTCCACTTAATTGCTTCCTCCCCCCTCCCCTCCGGTGTCACATTTGGCACCTTTCAGGGTGGAACACTGTGGCCTGATCTCCTCCCGCGATAGTTCGGCTCCATCCTCCGCCGCCGGGCCATGCTTAACTGCCAGGTTTCCTTACCTGGAATGGTAGCGGCTGCACCCGACAGTTCATCTGAAGATCAGTGTCCATATAGTAAAAGTCAGCAGCTACAGTATTTATAGCTGCTGACTTTTAATTTTTTTTTTCCCTAAGGTGGAACTCCTCTTTAAGGCTCGGTTCACACTGCCGCGACTTGGGATCCGACTTGTAAGACCCCAAGTCATATGACATGTGAAATCCCATTTTAGTCAATGAGAGGTGTCTTAATGTACACTACTGAAGTCCCTCCAACCTTTAGAAAAGGCTCCTTTACTACTTCAAGGTTCCTTCTATCTGGTTTGTGCCCACAGACTTTAATGGAAGTTGCCTCCAACTTGGAACCTCATCTTTATTGATGTGATTTGGATCCGACATTACAAGAAGATTACACAGGCATTCTCTGAAGTTGCTCCAAAGTCGTGCCGAAGTTGCTTGGCAGAGTCACACTAAGTCGCATGACTCTCCGGTCGCGGCAGTGTGAACCGAGCCTTAAAGCGTAACTCCACTTTTGTTGAGGAAAAAAAACATTCCCCTCTGGGTGATCTCTGTACATTGCAAGGATTATAATAAACTTTGTTGCAGATTCCTTCCTTTTGTTTTTTTGAATAAATCACTGTTTGTTCCTCTGTGCCTCTCTGCTAAGTGAGTCTAATGGGAGTGCTTTCATAATTATCAGTCAGCTGTGGCAACTGCAGGGCTCTAATGAGGAAATCTGCTGGGCCTGCATCCCTTTAGATGTGTTCCTATTGGGAATATCTCACCAAAAAATGACATTTTTGTTGCAGGGGATGTCTGAAATTTGACTTGTATCTTAGGCAGACTTCTGGGAAAATTGGTGAGCCAATCACACAAGCAGGAAATGATGTTTCTGGGGAGTCGTCAGTACACATTCTGTATACAGAACAACTTCAGGTAGCCATATTGCTTTGCATTTCTAGAAAATTACAGTAGCTGCAGAAGGAAAGGTAATTTTTAATATTCAATTACAATATGACTTGAAGTGGAGTTACCCTTTAACCACTACAGATCCGCGCTATAGCTGAAAGACGGCTACAGCGCGGACCTGAATTGCCGCACTCATAGCCACCGTGCTCTTGCGCCCTGGGCACGCTGTGTGGCCATGCCTGCGGGCCGGGCGGACTCAATGTCTGCCAGAGTCCCGCGATCGCCTAATAGAGCGTTTACATTCACGGTTCCCCGTTCTGTGGGGGGGAGGGCATGACAGATCTAATTATCCCTGTCATCGGGATCAGTGAGATCTGTTATGTCCCTGCCAGCCTAACACCCACACAGTTAGAACACAATGAGGGAAAACATTTAACCCCTTGACTGCACCCTTAGTGTTAACCCCTTCCCTGCCAGTGACATTTATACAGTAGTCAGTGGCTATTTTTAGCACTGATCGCTATATAAATGTCATTGGTCCCAAAAAAGTGTCAAAAATGTCAGATCTGTCCCCTGCAATATCGCAGTCCCGATAAAAATTGCAGATTGCCGCCATTACTAGTAAAAAAAAAAAAAAAAATGATAATAATAAAAACGCCATGACTTCCGGTTCCGGCGCCGTATGCACTAGCTGCTCTCCTCAGCAGCTCCCGCCGGGCGGCAGAAAATCAGCTTAAAAATCGGCCCAATTCACCTCAGATCAGGACCCAACCAACATCCAGCTCCTCCACCCCAACCTAGTCACTTATATGAGGCCGGGACCCGCGCTCCGTAAATCCGGACCGCGTCCCCGAAAATCGAGGCCGCGGCTCCGGCCTAACACAGAAGAAGCGGCACAAAAGGAGTCTAAAATCGACCCAGAGCGACATCGGATCGGAATCCATCCACCAGCCAGTGCCTCCACACCAATCTAGCCACCCACTCCAGGCCGGGACCCGCGCTCCGAAAATCCGGACTGCCTCCCCGAAAATCGAGGCCGCGGCTCCGGCCTAACACAGAAGAAGCGGCACAAAAGGAGTCTAAAATCGACC
>BLSH010139262.1:1490744-1526111 GCA_018402905.1 Glandirana rugosa
ATTCGAAGGTCCAAATTGGTGAAGTCGAGGCCCTCCTAAATGGGGGAAGGACTGGTCTCGTGAAAAACACTAAGCCGTGACGTAGCGAAATTGACTCTTAACGCGCCAGCACACTGCAACATGGGTTTGTCTTAAATGCAGGAAAAAAGGGTGTTTATCTCGAAATAAAACCACCATAAACTAGTGGAGACGTAAAAAAAAACACGATATTTGTTTTTTTCTCGCTGTTAAAACTTTTCTTGTAAAAAAAAAAAACGCCATATATGAATTCCCATAGTTTGTAGATGCAATAACTTTAGCGCAATCAATCAATATATGCTGACTGCGATTTTTTTTTTTTTTTTTTTTATTTACCAAAAATGTGTATAAGAATATATATCAGCCTAAACTGATATATTTCTTTTTTGGGATATTTATTATAGCAAAAAGTAAAAAAAAATGTTCTTTTCAAAATTGTCGCTCTTTTTTTGTTTATAGCACAAAAAAAAATGCAGAGGTGATCAAATACCACCAAAATAAAGCTCTATTTGTGGGAAAAAAGGACGTAAATTCTGTTTGGGTACAACGTCACACGACCGCGCAATTCTCAGTTAAAGCGATGCAGTGCCGAATCACAAAAAGTGCTCTGGTCAGGAAGGGGGTAAATCCTCCCGGAGCTGAAGTGGTTAAACCTGGAAGCTTATTGCTTTCTATGCAGAGCTGCACCAGGCTTTGCACGCTCCAGGTTTAGTAAAATTCTCCCATTGTGTCTTTTCATCCTAGCTAGAGAAGTTAAAGAAAAACAAGGTAAACAAAGAATCTAGTTCAGTGAGTGTTAGTGTCATTTAGTGTCAGTGTTAGGCTTCATGCACACAGGACGTTAAAAAAACGTCAGTAGCTTATCAGTGAATTTTTTTAGCGTTTTTGCATCAGCATTAATGGACGTTTTTTAGCGCTGCCGTCAATGGGCGGTTTTTTTATTTTTATTTTTTTATTCTTTTTTCAATGGACACACAATGTCCAAAAACGTTGGTGAGTGGCGTTAGTGGGTGTTTTTGGGCGTCAGAGCGTTTTTACAGCTGAAAAACGTCCAAAATAACCCCCAGGTCTTGGGGTTTTTTTACAGCTCAAAAACGTCACTGCTAAAAACAGCTGATAACAGCCTATGTGTGCATGGACACATAGGATACCATGAACACATAGGATAACATGGACACATAGGATAACATGAACACCTAGGATAACATGGACACATAGGATAACATGGACACATAGGATAACATGGACACATAGGATAACATGGACACATAGGATAACTTGAACACATAGGATAACATGGACACATAGGATAACACGGACACATAGGATAACATGGAGACATAGGATAACATGGACACATAGGATAACATGAACACATAGGATAACATGAACACATAGGATACCATGGACACATAGGATAACACGGACACATAGGATAACACGAACACATAGGATAACACGAACACATAGGATAACATGAACACATAGGATAACATGGACACATAGGATAACATGGACACATAGGATAACATGGACACATAGGATAACATGAACACATAGGATAACATGAACACATAGGATAACATGAACACATAGGATACCATGGACACATAGGATAACACGGACACATAGGATAACACGAACACATAGGATAACACGAACACATAGGATAACATGGACACATAGGATAACATGGACACATAGGATAACATGAACACATAGGATAACATGGACTCATAGGATAACATGGACACATAGGATAACATGAACCCATAGGATAACATGGACACATAGGATAACACGGACACATAGGATAACATGAACACATAGGATAACATGAACACATAGGATAACATGGACACATAGGATAACATGAACCCATAGGATAACATGGACACATAGGATAACACGGACACATAGGATAACATGAACACATAGGATAACATGAACACATAGGATAACATGGACACATAGGATAACATGGACACATAGGATAACATGGACACATAGGATAACATGGACACATAGGATAACATGGACACATAGGATAACATGGACACATAGGATAACTTGAACACATAGGATAACATGAACACATAGGATAACATGAACACATAGGATAACATGGACACATAGGATAACATGGACACATAGGATAACATGGACACATAGGATAACTTGAACACATAGGATAACATGGACACATAGGATAACACGGACACATAGGATAACACGAACACATAGGATAACACGGACACATAGGATAACATGGACACATAGGATAACATGAACACATAGGATAACATGGACACATAGGATAACATGAACCCATAGGATAACACGGACACATAGGATAACACGGACACATAGGATAACACGGACACATAGGATAACATGAACACATAGGATAACATGGAGACATAGGATAACATGGACACATAGGATAACATGGACACATAGGATAACATGGAGACATAGGATAACATGGAGACATAGGATAACATGGAGACATAGGATAACATGGACACATAGGATAACATGGACACATAGGATAACATGAACACATAGGATAACATGAACACATAGGAGAACATGGAGACATAGGATAACATGGACACATAGGATAACATGATGGAGGGTTTAATGACTGTAGAAAAAAACGTCTGCAACTAAAAACAGCCGCTGTAAAAACGTCCAAAAACGTCCTGTGTGCATGAGGCCTTAGGGTCGCTCTGTTTTAGATAGGATAAGAAAGGTATTCTATTAGTATCAGTATGTTTAGGTAGGACAAAAAAAAACACACAAAATATGTACTATTGTTTCTTGGCCCTACTCCAGGTACAAAGAACGAATAATGCACTCATACTGTATGTGGTATCGCTGCAATCATCAGGAGTAGAATTTATTTTGTGGGTTTTTTTGGCGGTAGGTCATAGTAATTACATAAAAATGTTAAACCTTTTTTATATTTTTTTTACTATTTTTTTGGCCAGTTTTCCTTTGATGATAAAACAAAATCAGGAGATATTCCTTAACATTTCCCACCAAATGCAAGTCCAATCTGAAAAAAATAAGGTATAATCCCAGCTGAATAGAAGTAGTTGCAATGATATGTACAGTTTTACTAGCACAGGTTAAAATTGGGTTTAGGCATTAACCACTTGCTTACTGGGCACCTAAACCCCCCTCTTGCCTGGACCAATTTTCAGTTTCCAGCGCTGTCACTCTTTGAATGACAATTGTGCGGTCGTGCGACGTTGTACCCAAACAAAATTGATGTCCTTTTTTCCCCACAAATAGAGCTTTCTTTTGGTGGTATTTGATCACCTCTGATCAAATACCACCTTTTACTTTTTGCGCTATAAACAAACGATGATGATTTTGAAAAAAGAGCAATATTTTTTATTTTTTGCTATAATAAATATTAAAAAATAAAAAAACTAATTTATTCATCAGTTTAGACCGATATATATTATTCTACATATTTAGGTAAAAAAAAAAAAAAAATCGCAATCGGCGTATATTGATTGGGTTGCGCAAAAGTTATAGTGTCTACAAACTATGGACATTGGTTTATGGCATTTTTTATAATTTTATTTTTTTAATGGTAATGGCGGCGATCTGCGATTTTTTTTTTTTTTTTTTTTTTTTAATCAGAACTGTGATATTGCGGCGGGCAAGTCGGATGTTTTTGACACATTTTTGGGGCCATTTATACAGCGATCCGATCTAAAAATAGACACTGATTACTGTATAAATGTCATTGGCAGGGAAGAGGTTAACACTAAGGGGGCAGTGAAGGGGTTAAATGTGTTCCCTGTATGTGTTCTAACTGTGAGGGGGCGGGGCTAACGGGGACATAACAGATTTAACTGATTCCGATCAGTAGATCTGTCATGCCCCCCCTCACAGAGCGGGGAACCGCCGTGTTTACATCAGCGGTTTCCCGTTCTGGCTCTCTGTGACCAGATCGCGGGTCTCCGGTGTGAGAGTGCGCCTGGCATGAGCAGAGGGGGAGGATATCTATTGATGGCCTCCTGGCAAAGCAAATCCGCGCTGTAGCCGTCAATCGGCTATAGCGCAGGTCTGAAGTGGTTAGGGTTTGTTTTGACATTGGTCATCAAGGGGTTCATTTTTTTTTTTATTTTTCTGTTTTATTTATTTAATTTTTTCTCTTTATTTGGTTTTATTCTATTTTTGTTAAATATGAATTGCTATTGTTGTTAATTTGTTTCACTAAACTTTCTTATTATGACAAGGAAGCTGATGTGATGATAATAGTGCTATGACATCTTTATCTAATGATTTGCAGTCAGTCTAGGTAGGAATAGTCTAAAACCAAGGAATTAATGGCACAGCCCATAGTATTTTTTGCATATTGTAACTAACTGAAAGTATCTTTTGATAATGATCAATTGAAATGGATTGTATAATCCTAAATTTTGATCAGTTTTGTTAAACAGTATCTTTGTAATTTTTATTGGGTTTGATCAGTAAAGTCTCGTCAAGTGATCGATTGAATGATCATATCAATGTGTGTGTGTGTGTGTGGTCATCATAAAGGTATCTTATAAGTATCTAGTGAAAAATAAACTCCTCCTTCTCACTGTTTGTTTCACCATATCAGTGCCCACCAGTGCTGCCAATCAGTGCCCTGATTATCAGTGTAGATATGTCCTTTTTAAAGAAGCCTTATATTGGCTCTCTTCTCCTCTCCTCCTCTCCTCGTGCTGTCAGCATGAGAAAAGGAGTACAAATAACAACAGGCTCCTGTTTACATCCATGAATAGCTGTGATTAGACACAGCTGATCACATGGTAAAGAGCCGCTGATTGGCTCTTTACCTCAATCTATGATCAGCGGTGTCCACCGGACACTGCGATCACAGAGCGCTCCATAGGGCGGCATCCCAGAACTAGCCGGCTGCGCTGTAGCCATCATTTTGCTACAGCGTGGTTGGCAAGTGGTTAAAGTTAGTGTTGCTAAACCCACAACAGTAAATGCAGGAAAGCATGCTTGTTATAATCAGCACTATCCAGACAGAGGCTCATAGGACAGTCAGAGGAGAATGAAAACTCATCCTACAAGCTTTAACCAGACACTGATAGAAGTCACAAGGCTGCTATATACTGCTGATGAGAAAAGGTATTTAACAGTTTATAGTTACTAAAATAATTGCATTTCTATGTTCTGTGTGCTGTGGGAGACCAAATATAGTGAATGCAGGGTGCTGGGTTTAGTGACACTTTAAATTAAACCTGGAGATCAGCTTTAAAGTTATATACCCATTTTAGTGAGTTTTACCTACAGGTAAGCCTATAATAAGGCGGCTTACCTGTAGGTAAAATGAATATCTCCTAAACCTGTACGGTTTAGGAGATATTCGCCCTTCATGTAGGTGCTGACATCACGGCGCATGCTCCATGAAGGCCCAACGCACAGCGCCGGAGAGTCCGCCGGAAAGACGAGTTCCAGTGTGCATACACCACTCACGGCGCCGGAGCCGCGAACCCGGAAAGATTAAGGTAAGTATTTCATAATGAGCTAGTATGCCGTGCATACTAGCTCATTATGCCTTTGCCTTACAGTTTTTTTTTTTTTTTGGGTTTAAGTATACAACTGCTTTAAATGGTTTTAACATTTAAAACAAGAGTTTTCGGTTTAACATCAATGCAGGTCCTAAACTTAGAAAGCACTGAATCATGGTGACAGCCACAGAACTAATGCTCTCAAAGGAGAGCATGAGAATAGGAATTTGCTAGAACTGCACGATTAAGCGTTAAAAAATAGCAATCGATTCAACTTCCCTCACGATCTTAATCCGGCATTTCCACGATTCATTCATGTAACAAGTGCAGAGCCATTCTCAGCTCACTCACAGAACTACAGGCAAAACTTTTTTCTCATTTTGGATAGAGCAAGGGAGGGTTATAACCCCTGTAATGTTTATTTTTGCCATCTGTGTCCCATGTGAGAGATTTATCTTCACTTCCTGTCCCATAGCCAAACACGAAGTGAGAGGAAATCCCTGCAAATTAAAGGAATTCCTTGGGGACCCTCTGGTCACATAACTAGTGTCCCCATTGGAAGATTCCCCCTCTATAACTTTTTCGGGGACAGCCCAAAATTTGGATATTTTCTTTTACTTGCCCTTTCAATGATAATAGTATACAGTACAAATAAAGAGGACGAATCTCCGTAACGGGGGGCACAGACAGCAATAAAAAATAACAGATGTTCTAATCCTTCTCCCCTCTATCCAAAACTAAAAAAAAAAAGTTTTGCCTTTAGTTATACTTTTGAACACTAAGCCTTTTTCTGACACTTGTTGCTTACGAGTTAAAATCAGTATTTTCTGCTAGAAAATTACCCCCAAACATTCTATATATTTTTTTGCAGAGACCCTAGAGAATAAAATGGTGATTGTTGCAATATTTTATGTCACACTGTATTTGTGCAGCGGTCTTTCAAACTCAATTTTCTGGGTAAAAATACACTTCGATGAATTAAAAAAAAAACTACATAGTAAAGTTAGCCCAATTTTTTGTATAATGTGAAAGATGATGATACGCCGAGATTCGTGATCTTTCTTCTAAGCAAAACAAAATTGTGATTCTCATTTTAGCCAGAATCGTGCAGCTCCACAACCTGCATACGTTTCTCTTGAGTCACTTTAACCGGTTCCGGACCGGCTCGTGTACATTTATTGCTGCAGAGTGGCACAATCCCGCGAATCGCTGTCTGTAAACGGCAGCTCGCTTGTGCCTGCCGCACTCTCCAGAAGTATGGCCGCGGGTAGGGCGGACTCGATGTCCGCCGGCTACCCGCTATTGCCTGGCACAGAAGAAAAACGGGGAACCGCCGTTGTAAACACAGCAGTTCCCCGCACTGTCAGGCGGCATGAAAGAGATCTACTGATCCCTGTCACTGGGATCAGTTAGACCAAGGATATACAATTAACGGACCTCCAGCTGTTGCAAAACTACAAGTCCCATCATGCCTCTGCCTCTGGGTGTCATGCTTGTGGCTGTCATTCTTGTTGTGCCTCATGGGATTTGTAGTTCTGTTACATCTTAAGGTCCGCTAATTGCATATCCATAAGTTAGACTGTTATGCCCCTGGCAGCCCAGCCCCCTCACAGTTAGAACACGCCTAGGGAACACAGTTAATCCCTAGATGGGCCCCCCAGGTTAACCCCTTCACTGCCAATGACATTTATACAATAATCAGTGGATATTTAAATTTCTCATCACTGTATAAATGTCATTGATCCCAAAAAAGTGTCAAAAATGTCCGACATGTCCACCCCAATATCACAGTCCCCATAAAAATCGCAGATCACCGCCATTACTAGTAAAAAATTGTAAAACGCTATAAATTAATTCTCATGGTTTGTAAACACGGCAACTTTTGCGCAAACCAATCAGTAAACGCTGCTCGCAATTTTTTTTTTTTACCACAAATATGAGGAAGAATATATATCGGCCAAAACTGATGAATGATTTTTTTCAAAATTGTCGCCCTTTTTTGTTTATAGCGGTGATCAGAAGTGACGCAGAGGAGATCAAATACCACCAAAAGAAAGCTCTATTTGTGGGAAAAAAGGGCGTCAATTTTGTTTGGGTACAACGTCGCACGACCGCGCAATTGTCAGTTAAAGTGACGCAGTGCTGAATCGCAAAAAGTGCTCTGGTCCTACAGTGGGATATCCTTCCGGTCCTTAAGTGGTTAAACATGCATGCATACTGACTCTTTAAACGTGATTGGGGTTCAGGAATCACCCACCTGAGGAAAGAAATTCTAATTGTGTACAACGCTCTTGGACACATAATTGTGCTAGGTTAAGTAGACCACTTTTGGCCAGTTTAAAGCTGCCTCATGTTTATGAATGGTGGTGAAGTGAAAACAACGTGCGGCCTGAGCTTCATCTGTAAAAATAATCCAAGACGGATCAATAGAAGAAGGAATTGTTGGAGGGTCCCAATACAGCTCCATTCCAGGTAACTATCATCAATATGTTACTAGTTCTGTGTGATATTATATATTACTCTAGCTCTATTTTGGGCAGGAATTCTGTATAATTTTTAGTTTCCCATTTACCAGGTGTTAATAGCGTTTTACAAATTGTAGCTGACTTGGCAATGCTTGTGACAAATGTGTTTTTATTGTGAATAGTCACTTCCATCTGTAACGACTAAAACTCTATTTGTATGACTGTATCCTGTAATCATGTTGGATATATTTTCCTAGTCCACAAATCCATTTCTGGTAATCTCATAACTATTTCTCAAACTCAAAAACATTTAAAACATTCCAAAGGTCTTTGCAGGCCAGTGGAATTTTATCTGATGTGGTCACTGGCCATCTACAAATATATACACTCACCGGCCACCAGGTTGGACCCCCTTTTGCCCTCAGAACTGCCTTAATTCTTGGCGGCATGAATTCAACAAGAAGTTGGAAATATTCCTCAGAGCTTTTGGTCCATATTGATAGCATCACGCAGTTGCTACAGATTTGTTGGCTGCACATCCATGATGCAAATCTCCCATTTCACCAGAACCCAAAGGTGCTCTAATGGATTGAGATCTGGTGACTGTGGAGACCATTGGAGTACAGTGACCTCATTGTCATGTTCAAAAAACCAGTGGTGAGATGATTGGAGCTTTGTGACATGGTGCATTATCCTGCTGGAAGGAGCCATCAGAAGATGGGGACACTGCAGTCATAAAGGGATGGACATGGTCAGCAACAATACTCAGGTAGGCTGTGACATTTAAACAATGCTCAATTGGTACTAAGGGGCCCAAAGTGTGCCAAGAAAATATCCCCCACACCATTACACCACCACCTGGCTGAACCATTGATACAAGGCAGGATGGATCCATTGTTTATGCCAAATTCTGACCCCACCATCTGAATGTTGCAGCAAAAATCGAGACTCATCAGATCAGGCAACATTTTTCCAATCTTCTAGTGTCCAATTTTGATGAGCCTGTGTGAATTGTAGCCTCAGTTTCCTGTTCTTAGGGGACGGGAGTGCCACCCGGTGTGGTCTTCTGCTGCTGTAGCCCATCTGCTTAAAGTTTCGATGTGTTGTGCATTCAGAGATTGTATTCTGCATACCTTAGATGTAACAAGTGGTTATTTGAGTTGCTGTTGCCTTTCTATCATCTGGAACCAGTCTGCCCATTCTCCTCTGACATCAACAAGGCATTTTCTTCCACACAACCAATGCTCACTGGATATTTTATCTTTTTCGGACCATTCTCTGTAAACCCTAGAGATGGTTGTGTGTGAAAATCTCTGTGGATCAGCAGTTTTTGAAATACTCGGACCAGCCCGTCTGGCACCATGCCACATTCAAAGTCACTTAAATTCCCTTTCTCCCCCATTCTGATGCTCGCTATGAACTTCAGGAAGTCGTCTCAACCATGTCTAAATGCATTGACTGATTAGCAATTTGTGTTACCAAGCAATTGAACAGGTGTACCTAATGAAGTGGGCGGAGAGTGTGTCCATGTGCGTATATGTATATATGTATGTGTGTGTGTGTGTGTGTGTGTGTATATATATATATATATATATATATATATATATATATATATACATACATACGTGTGTGTGTTCTTTACGCTAATTGCTAGCGTCATACCTTTTTAGAATTTTTAACATAACCTGTCTTGTCCCATAGCACTGAGGAAGAGTGCACTTTGACCCTCCAAATGACATAAAATTTGGATTTTTAAACATCAAATTGTGTTCAGGCCCGATTACACTTTTACATTGTGGTAACTTACCCATTACCCCAACATGCGGCAAGGCACAATACATACATTATTGTGGTGCCATCAGTTTCAAATTGCTCCCCAGTACACTTAGGCAGTACACCCATAGTGCATTGCATTGCAAATGTTGTGATACATTGGTACGTAAGGCACTGTTCTCGGAATAGTGACACGTGTGAACCAGAAAGTGCTAAGGTGTTTTTTACATTTTAAACAGTGAAATCCTGTAAAAAATGCAATATAAAAAAAGTTACTATTAATATTTGGTCATAAAAATTCTGTGATAACTCATAAATATATTACTTTCCCCACAGGGAGATTGATAGGGCAGAATTTCAGCCATCTTTAACCATCGCAACATTCACACAGAAGAGCAGCTTGTGCTTTGCATGTGACAAATGCTTTCGATTAAAACTGAAACTGATTAAACACCAGAAGTATCACATCGGAGATCTAATTCCACATCCTGAATACAGGTCGCTCAGAACAAAAAATACAGTTGACTTAACAGATGACTCCTATGAGAGAGAAGCCATTTTTTTTCATGCAATGCAACAAGTCTTTTAGATTTCATTCACAGCTCAGAGGCCATCAGAGAACTCACACAGGAGAGAAACCATTTATATGTTCAAAATGTGACAAATGCTTCACATACAAAACGCATCTTAATCGACACCAGAAGAATCATACTGAAGAAAAAACATTTCTCTTCCGTTCACTGACAGACGCAGCCTTCTTATGACACATGGGTTATGCTCATCCTACTAGGAGTAGCCTAGGCAAAACAAACAAAAGTGTAGGTTGGCCCCTCCCAGGGGGCCGTCCTCACCTTAGCATATAATCCCCCTGCTCTGTACAGCACATCAGTTTTTATTTGCCTAGTGCAAGGAGTAGACCTGGTTCCCTATAGGAGCAGTGGTCTCCTGAAGATTCATCTAAGGAAGACTGCTATCAAGAAGCTGGCTGGTGGTATAGAGGATATCTCGAATCCTAATCTTTCCCCAGTCCGGCCAACACTATGCGAACCTCCTTAGGGGGGCCCACCGCATAGCGCCCGTTCCGTGTGGGCGGTCAGTGGCTAAAACCCACTAGAGCCCAGTGACTGGTTCGCCTGTCCAGTGGCCTGGCCAGCAGCATGCCTTCTTGCGGGGAGGTAGGTCTGCTCCGGGTGGCTACCCGCTGCGCCCGTCGGATTGGTGAGTGAACCCCTCTTCCGCCCTAGAGGCATGGAGAGTGGGCACCTGGGCAGCTCTGTGGTGGTCAGCCGGTGGGGGTCTGTTAGAGGCCTTCCCCCCACTCCCCCCTCAATGCCCCGCAGGCACCTTTGCACTAACCGCTCGAATCTGCACCGACCGTCCGGAGCAATGTGTTAGGTGGGTCGTCGCCATTGGATTTTGGAGCACCGCTCGTTCGTGGCCTACCGCACGTGTGTAATGGCAGCGTCCATTGTTTGAGAATGAAGTTTCCAGCCTGCTCTCTGGCGGCCTCCAGTGGTCGATTGGGAGAACTGCAGTCCTTGTGCAGGAAGTCCTTAAAAACGGGTGTGGGCTTCCGGTTTTTGCTTGGACAGCATGGCTGACACACAGTAACAAGCTCTTGACGTGCAGCAGTTCGTGGGCATTGCTGTTCGGTTGGAGTGTTGAGGCATCAAACAGCAAGTATAGCTGGCACTTCCTGGGTGCTGGTAGCGGTGGGTGTAATCCGCCCGGGTCTCCCTGGCTGATTTGTGGGGTAGAGGTGGTGGTTACACAGCGGGGAAGCCGGGCTGAGATGTCAGAGGCCGGCAATTCTATGGCAGGGGTACCTGCAGATCCACAGTCCACCACAGGAGCATTTGTGTCCTAGGAACAGCTGAGGGCGGTGTTTGGGGAGTTCCTCCCCCGGGCAGGGGTGCCCGTTCCGAGGGGCCCCCAGAAGTGCCCACCCCCCCTCTTTCCTCAGGGGAGGATTCAGATCTAGAAAGCGCTTCAGTGGTCACACCTGTGGATCTTTCAGAGGGTTAGCTGCCCTCAGAGGGCGAAGAGGATCAGAAAGCGATAGTGGAAGCACTGATCACTGATATTCGCGACTCTGTGACTGGACCAAACAGGGGAGTCGCATGAGTCCGCATATGTTTGTGGACCGCTTAGACCCCCTAGGTCCCCTAGGGCTTACCCTTATGATCAGGTGTTTGAACAGGCAGTGTTCAAGGAATGGCGTAAGCCACCAAGTTCCTTGGCTTTGCCTAAAAGCTTTGCTGTTCGCTACCCCTTTGAGGAAAGCTTTACTAAGAGATGGGCTTCCCCGGTGGTGGACCCTGCCGTGGCTCGTGTGAATAAGGCAACCACCATCCCCTTGGAGGGGTCGCCATCCTTTAAGCAGTCTGGGGATCACAATGGGCTTATTCCTGGTGATGGTCAGATAAGGATAGCGATATCAGCAATGCAGGACCCGCTCCTCATGAGACTGCAGACTGTGGGCTCCACTCATCCATAAATGGTATTATGAAAAAAGAAGAATAACCTCCATAGTGAAGTACCGTAAAATCATTTATTCTTTGTTCGTCCCAGTTCCTGTGGAACTCAAATTACCTGGGACGAACAAAGAATACTTGATTTTACGGAATACCGTATAAGCCCATTGTGATCCCCAGACTGCAAAGCTGGGGGTCCATTAGTTCTTGTGAGTGGGGTCACAAGAGGGGACTGTCACTGAGCACCACGGATTGCATATTTGGCACCTGTTTTGAGCACGGAGCACTTTATTTATATAACTTTTTTATGGACTATATTGGATGGTTGCTAGCATCCTAGAACTGTGCACAGTAATATATGTTATCTTGTATACTTTGTTAGCAATTGACACTTTTATATGTGGAAGCAATTGTTGGTTTATAACACTGAGGGTGGCGCAGCATTATTTTAGTTTGTCAAGGGGTGTTTCTAACACCGAGCAAGCGTCTAACGCTTCAGGCTGGGCGTACCCTGTGATCGCGCCAGTGGTTCTCCTTACGGTTCTGTATGCGGGTGTTGGGGCTCAGGGTGTCGACTTTCAAAGCGATACCTTACGCCCAGAACACTCGGCTCCCGCGAGAGGCAATGTTGTCGCGGTAGGACAAATCTCCTCTATCCCTGGACAGGCCGATCAAGTCGGAGTGTCAGTCCCGGGAACCCTTGGTTTGGGGGATTCAGGTTCCGGCCCTAAAGGGGGGGGGGGAGTGGTCCTCCCCTCAATTGGTCGATGTAGGTACCGGAACTGAGAGCGAGGAGGCTTTACCTGTCCCGTTGGACAGAGAGGCTGCGCCGCCCGGTTCTGGTTCAGTCGGTCAATGCCACGGAGGTGGCGTAGGTAAACCATTAGTGCGGAACAAGAAGCACAGCAGCGGACGCGGCTCTGATCCTTCGGGGGGCAGTGCTTCACAGGCCTCGGGGTCAGTATCGGTTGCTGTACATTTTTCCTCCTCTAACCAGGTATTGAGGGAGAGGGGTGTCTCTGACTCCGTAATCCCTACTATGATAAAGGCACGCAAGAGTTCCTCACGTAAGAATTATCATAGGACCTGGAAGGCCTATATTACCTGGTGCGAGGCAGGGGGTTGGAACCCCCGCTCTTATAGAGTATCCAGAGTACTGTCATTTTTACAGCAAGGACTGGACAAGAACCTGGCGTTAAAGGGTAGAGTTCGGCCCTGGCGGTTCTTTTTCAACGGCCCTTGGCGTCTCATTCATTGATCCGTACATTTGTACAGGGGGTACGTCAAGTGGCTCCTCGGATACGGTCGCCTTTGGCACCGTGGGATTTGAATCTGGTGCTTTCTGTGTTGCAGAAGCCACCATATGAAAGAATTAGGGACATTCCCTTACAGTTGTCGCAGAAGGTGGCCTTTCTGGTGGCTATCACATCCGCCAGGCGGGTGTCGGAGTTAGCTGCATTATCCTGCGGGTCACCTTACTTGGTCCTCCATAAGGACAAGGCAGTTCTGCGGCCTTCCTCTTCGTCTCTTCCGAAGGTGGTTTCTTCCTTTCATTTAAATGAGGATACTGTTCTCCCCTCATTGTGCCCGCACCCGTCACATCCCAAAGAAGTTGAGCTGCATTCTTTGGCTGTGGTGAGGGCCTTGCGGGTGTATTTAAGTTCTACAGCTTCCTTTCGGAAGTCTGATTCTTTATTTTTGCTGACGGAAGGGTCGCGCAAAGGTATGGCGGCCTCGTCCACTACTGTATCTCGTTGGATACGGAAGACCGTGACTCATGCATATGAGATTCGGGGTAAGGTTCACCCGTTCCCAGTCACGGCTCATTCCACCAGGGCAGTTAGTACTTCCTGGGCGTTTAGACACCAGGCTTCGGTTTCTCAGGTGTGCAAGGCAGCTACTTGGGCCTCAGTGTACACGTTTACTAAGTTTTGCAAAATTGATGTTTCGGCATCCTCGGATGCTGCTTTTGGCTGCAAGGTGTTGCAAGCGACAGTATAGGCGCGGTTAGCGCCGCCTGAGAGGGTGTTTTTCTGTTGGGTACCGTTGTTATGATTTGCCCACCCCTCTTGATTGGCACAGCTTTGGGACGTCCCCAAGTGTCATAAGAAGGCTGCGTCTGTCAGTGAACGGAAGAGAAAAAGGGATTTTTTGTATAACTTACCGTAAAATCCTTTTCTCTGAGTTCACTGACAGACGCAGCACCCACCCCTCTGCGTTGGTTTTGTACGGCTTATTACGAACTGATGTGCTGTACAGAGCAGGGGGATTATATGCTAAGGTGAGGACGGCCCCCTGGGAGGGGCCAACCTACACTTTTGTTTGTTTTGCCTAGGCTACTCCTAGTAGGATGAGCATAACCCCATGTGTCATAAGAAGGCTGCGTCAGTCAGTGAACGGAAGAGAAAAGGATTTTACGGTAAGTTATGCAAAAAATCCCTTTATTCGTGTTCTGGGTGCCACAAGTCATTTATAACGGAAGCACACCTTGTTATTCATCAGGGGACTCACATGGGAGAAAAAACATTTAGATGTTTAGAATGTGACCGGTGCTTCATACAAGTGGCAAATCTTACTCAGCACCAGAGGATTCATACAGGAGAGAGACTATATTCATGTTCCAAGTGTACCAAATCTTTTACAACTGAAGCACACCTAATTATCCATCAGAGAACCCACACAGATGTGAAGCCATTTAGATGCTAGGTATGTTCTAAATGCTTCTCCTCAATGAAGGGAAACCTCAACAAACACTTGATGATCCACGCAGGGGAGAAGCCATTTCAGTGTCTTGTAGTATATGTTTTTGAACCAAACAAGAATTGATTAAACACCAGAGGATTCACGAAAGGGAAAGACCATTTTCATGCTCTAAATGCCTAGAATGTTTTCATTCACAACTCACTTTTCATGAGCGGACTCGCACAGAAACCAATTAGATGCTCAGAAAATAAGTTCTTCTCAAGGAAGACAGCTTTCCCTTCCCAACAGAGGACCCCCACAAAATGCACATGAGAGAAGCCACATATTTGTTCTGAATGTACAGTAATAATGCTTTTTCAACAAACAGATGATTTTATTTAGATGTTCAGGATACAAAGAGCTTTTCCCATCTCAATTTGATGTCAGGACATGACAAGCAAACTGTTTTGAGAAAGATCTAAATAAAGTCAAGACTTGTGTGTAATAATATGAAGATGCCAAGCGTTTTCGATAGCTTATTTAAAGGAAATGTACAGTTAGATGGCTTTGTTTGTACAGTTTCTAATTTATTATAAGTAGGACTGAATAAAAAATATTTTTATGTTGTATAAAAATGAAATCTTGCATATTTGCTTTTTTTGTTGTTTAATGGTATGCAGCATATACAATGTAATGTAGGCTTCACATGTATAGCAACAGATTACAAAAAAAAACATAAGTAACATCTGAGATGCCAACAAACCTTGCAAGGCGTACATAAAATAGGCACAGTAAACAGCCACTTCAGGGTACAACAAAACATACACAAGATTTGATACAGAGTATGCAAAGATAGCTGTCGCCTAAGGAGACATATCAGGGACATTCCCTTTTAAAATTAGGGAGCCCCCCCATTAACTCAGAAGGTGCTACCAAGGACAGGGCCTGGCCAAGTAGGGTAACCTGAGAGGACATATGAAAAGAGCATTAAAAGAAAGCCCAATGTAGGGGATCCAGCTGAGTTGTGTGCACCCAAAAGTGTTATTAATTTAAGGAAGAGAGAGGAGAGAAGGGGGGGAGGTTGAAAGATGGGGCTGAGGGAAGGAAGTCACCACTGAAGGAGCGGGAGCAACCAATACCAGTTGGTCAAATGGCCTATTGGAGCTATTTGTTGGAAAAGCAGGAGAAATTCCAATAGGACCATCTGATCTTATGTTCCTCAGACTTGTCCCGAAGAGCAAAGGTCGGGTCCTCCATCTGTTGGATGTCATTTACGTCAGGGCGGATTGTTGTTTCCACATGCATGGGATACAGGCACGAACAGTTTATTACTTATTTTTATGCAGTCAGCAGATCGTATTCATGTCATTAGGAAATATGTAACCAAGTAACCGTTTTAACCCCTTTTGCAACTACCCCAACATATGTGTGGCAGCAAAAATGTGGGTATTAACGCCCACAAGCCACACATATGCTTCGCTGGGCAGCTGTTTATGTACAGAGTGCGCTCACTGCACACTCAGTACAAAGTTTGAGCTGTCACAGACAGTACTCGGTCTGGGCTAGAGTTCAGTAACTGACGGGATGGATGTTATTCATGTGACCACTGTGAGTGTTCACATGATCGTCTATTCTTTCTGACTCCTGTGCATTCTGATCTGTTTAAAGGGACACTGGGGTGAATGGAAAGGGGTTAATTTACAGTTTTTCTTAAAATGTTTTTATATCTTGTGTGTATGTATATATATATATATATTTTTTTTTTATCTTGTATATTTTTTTACAATTTGACTGTAGTTAATATGTGAACTGATAACACTATTTTTGGAAAGCATTCTCTGTTTTCTGAAGAGATCCCCACTGCTCTTTTCTAATTGTTTTTGCCTAATTTATTGCTCCTTCCAAAGCCACATGCACCAAGCAGAGAGATCTGAATGTGTGCCCCTCGTCTGACTCCTTGGAGGAGGAGGAGGACAGGCCTCATATAACGGGACCAAGAGTGAGGTTATATCGCTGGATTAACCCTGAGGATCGGAGACTAGATTAACAGGAGCTGGGAATGATGTGACCCTTTCCATCGCCTCTGTTTTCCTTTGGCCAATTTCCAGTTGATTTACCAAGGCACATTTGACCTTCCATAATAAGAGGGTCCACATGCTGTGGTAAGAGTACATCTTGACCTTATTTTGGTGGCTTTTCACTTTTATATATACACACACATACAGTATATATACAGTGTGTGTGTGTGTGTGTATATGTGTGTATATATATATATATATATGTATATATATATTTTGGCAGAGGCGCTAGTGACAAAACTAGTGGATTTTGCAATTTTTTTTGCTGCACGGCATGCACCCATGCAATTTTTTTTTGAATACACTGTGAAAAATACACTTTAATGAATTTTACTGCACAAAAACACAATATAATCATTTTTTGGTAAAATCTAAAAGCTGGTGTTACACGTGTTGCGCATGCTTGTGGAATGGTGACAAACTACGTTGCCATAAGCGACGCTCTATAAACGTTTACAGGTTACCAGTTTAGAGTTACAGAGGAGGTTTTTTTCATTATATTTGGTGGATGTCACATTCACTGCTTTTATAATTGTATTCCTGGACTCACAAACTATATCATATAATGGAAATGTTATCAGTGGATAATGTTATTATCAATACCAGTAGAAATGTTATCTTCACAACTAAAATCTGTATTCATTCTCTTAACAATACCACATCTAATATTTCATGTAACAAAAATTAAAATTGAAATGCTGCATCACTGCTAAGAGGTTCAGATACAACTTTATTCCAATAAAAGTCAGGAGGACAATCTACAGAGTATCCAATGCATTTTGATGGTCCAATGCAAATGAACTAGAAGTGAGTTGGACATTTTGTTGTTTCTTTCAGTACGATGCCTTATCAGCAGCCAGTTTGGCTGCCAAACAATCCTTACTTTATTAAGAAAGCAAAACCAATAAAATAACCTTATGGGTCTATTTTTCAATTTCCTTAACACATAATATTTAAGGCAAATCTCTCAGTATAGAAGCTGCCAATGGTGTCTGTTTTTAAAAGGTGCATGCTTCATTGGTTCTTTTTTCTTGTTTCACAATTTAACTAAATTGCTGAACCAGAAACTCGCACATTCACATCATGAGCTGACCCTTGATATACACATACTTGTTCCAGGTCAATATACTGTATCCCCAAGTAGTGAATGAAGATTAAAACAATAAAGGGATGTTTAAGTTCATTAATGCAAACAAAGATTTCAGTGCTGCTACCCATATAGTCCACCATCAGCACAGCTCACAGATGCCTGATCCACAGTTGCCCATCTGAGAGTAACAGTCCATAAAGATGATCTGCACAACCGCTATTGCTCTAAAATCTTGCTTTTTATTTGGGAAACCACAGTGTACAGTACGCAGGTTCAGTTAGCTGATGCGTTTTAGCCTACACAGCTTTAACCACATCAATACCAGGCACCCCCCTTCCTGCCCAGACCAATTTTCAGCTTTCACATTTTGAATGACAATTGCGCAGTCATGCGAGGCTGTACCCAAACAAGCTTTTTATCATTTTGTTCCCACAAATAGAGCGTCCTTTTGGTGGTATTTGCTCACCACTGGGGTTTTTATTTTTTGCTACAAATGAAAAAAGACCAGAAAGTTTGAAAGTTTTTGTTTCTGACACAAAACTTTGTAAATAAGTATGTTTTCTCCATCACTGACGGGCACTGATGAGGCTGCACTGATGAGCAGCACAGACGGGCACTGATAGGCGTCAATGATAGATGGCACTGTTAGGCAGCACTGAAAATGAGGCACTGGCAGGCATCAGAGATGGGCACTGAGTGCCATCACTATTGGGCATTTAGTGCCTTACCTGGTGGTCCTGGATGGGCTCCCTGGTGGTCCTGGTTAGGCACTCTGCGAGTAGAGGAAAAGGCGATACACTGTTCCTCCTGTTTACACTGTGATCAGCCGTGATTGGTCATGGCTGATCACATGGTAAAGAGCTTCCGACAGAGGCTCTTTACCGAGATTGGTAATGCGGTGGGTCAGACTGACACCGCACCACTGATTACCGCGATGTGCACCCCCGCGATCGTGGGTTATCCTGCTGGACGTCATATGATGTCCAGTCAGGATAACTGAACCAGTTATCCTAAGTGGTTAATTATAACTCCTCAGTTATGATTAAAACCGTGTATGCTGAAACGCATCAACTGATTGCATCTGCATACTGTACACTGTGGTTTTCATGCATGCTTACTATTGTTGTATGTATAACTTCTCACTGAGAACTCTAAACTCCCCCTCACAATCCAGGGTCATCCTCTACTGTACTGGCTGAACTACCACCACAGTGATGCCACCATAATGTAAATCCTGGTGCCTGTGCAGTTTATGGCAGTGTTTACAAATGTCTAGCATAAATTGGTCCCTGATCCAGTCTCTCGCCTTGTGACTTATTACAAAGTTGCTTCCCCCTGGAGCAGACTAGGCATAGTTTCAAGCTAGGCAATGTCACTTGATTGGATGGTAGTGAAGTAAATATAAACATGAGAGGTATTATAGGAAAGTCATTAGTATAGTAAGCTACCAATACTACATCATAATAGGTAACTATGGCTATTTGACTCTCCATTTGTCTTTGAATGATTTTTTTTTTTCTGTGGGCATTGTAATGTTCTTCAAGGTTTTGTTCTTGTAAACTCTCCTGCCCGGCCCTGCAACGGTCATGGTCCCCATTCTATTCTGTGGATGTATACACGTTAGTACTGCAAATGGAGTTTGGAGCTTTGCATATGTACAGTGATTCTGGCATACGTGTTGCAGTAGCATGGCCTAGCTTTGACTGTATTGTAGAAAAGCCTATGCAGCTATTTGACATACATGTGTTGCAGTATCAGGGCATATCTTGATCAGTACCACACAGTTAAGGTTTTTGAAGCTGGGCTGCAGGTACTTTTTGAAACTGGCCTGCAGCTATTTTCCTCATAGGCGATAAGCGTTGGTAGGGTTCATAAACTTGTCTTTACAAGTACATATTTCTTCAAGTCATTCTATTAAATATTTATATTTCTTTATTTTTCTCACAGGTGGAATAATAAGCAGAATTCTTGCTAAATACAAAGTGTTAAAATGTTCCACGCTGGTCTTCATCAGGACATGATGATGAGTCACACAGAAGACAAGACATATCAATGCCCTGAGTGTGAAAGAGTTTTTGCTTATAAGTCACAGCTTACAATTCACCAAAGGACTCACACAGGAGAGAAGCCATTTTCATGCTCTGAATGTGACAGAGGATTTTCTAGTAAAACGTTGCTCATTAGACATGAGGCAGGTCACATAGGACTGAAACCATTTTCATGCTTTGAGTGCGACAAGTCTTTTGTATATAAAGAACACCTAATTTGTCATCTAAGAACTCACACAGGGGAGAAGCCATTTACATGTTCAGAATGTGACAAGTGCTTCTCGCAAAAGATAAATCTTATTCGACACCAAAGAGTTCACACGGGGGAGAAGCCATATCCATGTTCCGAATGTGAAATGTGCTTTAAAGCCAAATCAAATTTGATGAGACACCAAAAGACTCATACAGGTGAGAAACCATACCTGTGTCTGGAGTGTGACAAATTTTTTAGAAGCAAGCAAGAACTTTTAGACCACCAGAGGATTCACACAGGACTAAGACCGTTTTTATGTTCTGAATGTGGCAAGTCCTTTACAACAAATTCTGCACTCACGAAACATTGCATGACTCATACAGGGGAGAAGCCATTTAGATGTTTAGAATGTGACAAGTCCTTTACCACAAATTCTGCACTCATGAAACATTCTATGGTTCATACAAGGGAGAAGATTTTTATATGTCCTCAATGTAACGAGGCCTTCTCACACACAGCAAGTCTAATTAATCAGTTGGTTCAAGCAGGAGAAAATTCATATTTGTGCTCCAAATGCCATGGATATTTTGTTACTGAAGTAAAGCTGATCTCTCACCAGAAGGTTCACACCGGAGAAGAGCCATATTTGTATTATGGCTATGAGAAGTGATATGGAACCATGCAAGAACTATTCACACAATAAAGAAAAAAAAGACAAAGAGTTTTCTATCTTCGAAAGAGTTCAGTGCTTTAAATGTCATTCATAGTTCAATAATCTTCACTCTTGTAAAATAAATTGCTACCATATTTAAAATCTGGCTCTTTAAAGGGCAGACTTGAAGGTAGCCATGGATTTGAAATGATTGATTAGCAATTGTGTGCTGATCATATCACCTGATTACATGACAAAAATCAAACAGACTTCCTATGGCTAACCAATTCACCATAAAATAGGTAATTGGGCAGGTTTAATTTCATTCTGATTGATTTTATTTAAGCTGCTATCTACCTGCACATTCTGCCTCTCCTCGCTTTCTGAGACATAACCATGAATGCATGGCCAAGTTGGGTATCGTAGTAATTGTAGTAGTGGTAGAGTAGACATGTGCATGACGGAAACATTTGTATAGTGTAGGATCCATTCGTTAAGTTAATCATTTTGTTTAGTCATATTCATTATGTTAGAATGATTTGTTTTCGGAATTTGTTTCATATATTCGGATTCGGTTAGTATAATCATTATTTTCAAATCGATTTGAATTCCAGAAGACAGCTATATTAGTTTTATTCTATCCTATGCTGTTATAATCTATTCTATTTTTTTCTATTCTTATCATCATCTTATTTCACTTGTATACCTTAATGTATTTATTGCAATATGTTTCCATTTTTAATTTTTTTCCAAATTTTCCACATTCAAATTTATTATGTTTATTATGTTTAGTAATATTTTTTTTCAGATTTGTTGAAATTTGTTACTGTTGTGATTCGGAAATTCAGATGCATCCCAACTTCCAAAAACCAAATTTTCATCTGAAAAATGAAACACATTAGTCAGATCATGCCTGTCTTTTTTTTTTAGTCATATGCCATAGACCGGTGGTGGACAACTGCGCCCCTCCAGCTGTTGTGGAACAACATGTCCTATAAGGCATTGCAATATGACCGCCACAAGCATTAACTCCCAGGGTCTGAGGCATGATGGGAAGACTGACAGTTACTCCCAGAGGCACGATGAGACTTGTAGTTTTGCAACAGCTGGAAGGCCGCAGTTGCACACCCCTGCCATATATAATAGGAGGTCAAACATGAAGGCACGATCCATCATCAGAGCACTGAACTGCAATAAGGCACACTACAGGCATGCACATTTGGCATTGAATGGTTACAAGCAGATTCTATGAGGACAGGCAGAGGGAGGGTTGAAGAGCCAAGGCTGGCATCAGCTTGTTGGAGAGGGAACAAGACTGATTCAGTCAAAAACAACGGTTTCCCCTTCAATAGTGGGATATCCAGTTGGCTCAGGGCATAGCAATAGAAATTAAAGGATAATGAAATTGTGTCTGTCATTGCATGGTACCCTTACTTTTCACCATATATTTACAAGCAAGAAGACACAGTATGTGTTCTTAGTTTAGTTATAATTTTTAAACATCAAATCACTTGAGGAGAAGCCATTTAAAAAAAAATAAAAGCTTTTTCACAAACGTGATTTTATATCAGAAAATTTGTAACCTTTTTGAATAAACATTTTGCTGAAAATTTTCAAGATTTTTGTGCATTAAAAGCATGAACTGATTGCTTATCTAACATCAAAGACGAGAGAGCAGTTACAAGGGTTGATTTATTCACCACTTCAGCCCCGGAAGGATTTCCCACTTTAGGACCAGAGCACTTTTTGCGATTCAGAATTGCGTCGCTTTAACTGACAATTGCGCAGTCGTGCGACGTTGTACCCAAACTAAATTGGCGTCCTTTATTTCCCACAAACAGAGATTTCTTTTGGTGGTATTTGATCCCCTCTGCGTCATTTCTGATCACCGCTATAAACAAAAGAAGAGCGATGATGTTGCAAAAAAAAAAAAAACAATATTTTTTTGATAAAATTCAAATCCAAAAAAAAAAAATAAAAAAACATTTTTTTTCATCGGTTTTGGCTGATTTATATTCTTCCTCATATTTTTGGTAAAAAAAAAAAAAATTTGCAATCGGCGTTTATTGATTGGTTTGCACAAAAGTTGCCGCGTTTACGAATGGTGAGAATTAATTCATGGGGTTTATTTATTTATTTATTTTTTGCTAGTAATGGTGGCGATCTGCAATTTTTATCGGGACTGTGATATTACAGCAGACATGTCGGACCATTTTGACACTTTTTTGGGACCATTGGCATTTATACAGCGATCAGTGCTATGAAAATGCATTGATTACTGTGTAAATGCCATTGGCAGTGAAGGGGTTAACCTGCAGGGGCGCTTTAAGGGGTTAACTCTGTTCCCTCAGTGTGTTCTAACTGTGTGGGGGGGGGGGGAGAGTGATCGCGGCTCCCATATACAGGTAGCCTGTGATCACATCCCTTCCCCCTCTGTCAGAACGGAGATCCGTGTTTACATACCCGGACCTCTGTTCTCGCTGTGGGGGAGCCATCGTGTGTAGCCGGCGGAGATAGTCTGCCCTACCCACTCCCTCGCTCCCCCGGAACTCAGTGAGTGTGCGACCGTGCCTCCGACGGCGCACGCTCACAGTGCGTGATCTCGTTGCCGCTGTCAAGGCACGACGGGCGGTTGGCAACTGGTTAAAGAGAATAGGCTGTCTGCTTTTCAAGGGAATTTTCTCAAGAGCTTAGTAAATGTGGTGAAGTTTCCCTTTGCAAAAAAATACCCATTCACGTACAAGGAGAAAGACTGAATTTTTTCTTGCATTTCACTAAACTTTAGGACAAAGTAACAGCCTGTTTGCCTTTAGTAGATCAGTCCCACAGAATGAAAGAGGTAAGCTCCTTGCTATTTTAAAGGACCCAATAATGAGTTTTAATTGCAGATTACATTTGTTTTTTTTGCATACAAAATCGTTAACAGATAAACATTGAGGTTGATTTATTAAAGGCAAATAAACTGTGCACTGCAAGTGCAGTTGTTCCAGAGCTTAGTAAATGTGGTAAAGATTCACTTTGCAAAGAATACTCAATCACATGCAAGGAAAAAAAAAAACATTATTTGCTTGCACATGATTGGATGATAAAAATCAGCAGAGCTTCCCCCCTTTACTAAGATCTAGAGCAGTGGTTCTCAACTCCTGTCCTCAGGACCCACCAACAGGCCAGATTTTAAGTATTACCTTGGGGAGATGCAGACTAGAATACTGCAATCACTGAGCAGCAAATTATATCACCTGTGATGTATTTCAGTTATCCTGCAAACCTGGCCTGTTAGTGGGTCCCGAGGACAGGAGTTGAGAACCACTGATCTAGAGCAACTGCATATTTGCCTTTAGTAAATCAACCCCATTGAATACTTGACACAGAATTCACAGAGCTATCTGGGTTTTCTAAAAGCAGAGTGCTTCTGAAGCTGCCTGCCTCTAAGGGAATCTCTTGCTAAAATTAAAATTCAGCGAAGCTTCCTGAAATGAAAAAATCCAACCTTATTTATTCCACTGCTCCAGTCCAGAGAATTTGCCCCTGGTATCGATGTAGAAAACAGATACTTTTGGGAATGTCAGTTTTGCATTCACATGCTGCGCTTTAGTGGTTCTACTTCCATGTAGCTACTCTGTCTGGGAGGAATCACTGAGTGCAGTGTGGACCAAGGAGATTGACACTCCCAGAAGTATTGGTTTCTGCAGAAATGATTGTGAGAATTTGAGTTGCGTTTGGCAGTGCTGGCAGCAGAATAGGTACTTATTTACTTTACCTTCCAAGGAATTATGGCTTTTTAATTATAATTTTAGCAATAAAGTCCCTTTTAGGCCTAAATTGAAACCTAAGATGGAGACATATGGAGGGTGGGGAACAGAAATTAGTCATTCCTTTATTTTCCCTTGTGTGTGAAAATTTCAGCTTGAGCTATAGAGGAGGCTGAAACTGGCATACATATCTATAGCCTGATAAGTAGATAAAAGTACACGAATACAGCATATTCAAATGTCCTATTTACTTAACCGCATCCCGCGAATCGCCGCAAAAAGGCGGCGATTCGCAAAGGCGCAGCCAGGGGGTGAGTGCACGCTCGTGTCCGACACACTCCAGAGGAATGTGCCCGCGGCTCGGGCGGACCTGATGTCCGCCGGCGAGCCGCGATGAGCTGCCAGAGCCAAAGAGCTCTGTCAATGGGGACATAAGAGATCTACTGATCCCTTATGCCCATGGTAGCCCAGCCCCCCCCCCCCCAGTTAGAACACACCTAGGTAACACAGTTAACCCTTAGATCTCCCCCTGCAGGTTAACTCCTTCACTGCCAATGACAATTATACAGTAATCAGTGGACATTTAAATTTCTGATCGCTGTATAAATGTCATTGGTCCCAAAAAAGTGTCAAAAATTTTCGACATGTCTGCCCCAATATCGCAGTACCGCTAAAAATCGCAGATCGCTGCCATTACTAGTGAAAAAAAACCCCAGAAATGAATTATCATCCGTAAACGCAGCAACTTTTGCGCAAACCAATCAATAAACGCTGACTGCAATTTTTTTTTTACCAAAAATATGAGGAAGAATATAAATCATCCACCATCATCGAATCCATCGTTCGCACTTCAGTAACTGTCTGGTTCAGCTCAGCTTCTAAATCTGACCTCAGAAGACTACAAAGGGTAGTCCAGACTGCTGAGCGAATCATCGGTTCAACCCTCCCGTCTATTCAAGAACTGTACTTATCCAGAGTGAGCAAAAGGGCCGGCAAAATCACCCTGGACCCCTCACATCCAGCACACTCCCTCTTTGAACTGTTGCCATCTGGTCGACGCTACAGAGCACTGAGCGCCAGAATGACCAGACACAGGAAAAGTTTCTTCCCTCAGGCAATCCATCTAATGAACAATTGGAAAAAAAAAAAAAAAAGAACTGTGGAACACACTACACTATTTATATATACATACACTTATTTACCTAACACACATACTTAGCGTACACTTAAATTTTTTGGCACATAATATACCTGCACATACATAATGCTCATTGTAATATACCTGCCATACATTGTCAATTTGTATATTTTCTTTCCTTACCTACCTATTTGTATTTTTTAAAAAAAAAAAATTTAAATTTTTTATTCCATTGTGTTTTTGTTCTTTCGCTGTCATTTTGTTGCACTGTGGAGCTTCTGTCACGAAAACAAATTCCTCGTATGTGTGAACATACCTGGCAATAAAGTTCATTCATTAAATCGGCCAAAACCGATGAAAAAAATTTTTTTTTTTTTTTTGCAAAATTGTCGCTCTTTGTTTATAGCGGCAATCAGAAATGACACAGCGGTGATCAATTACCACCAAAAGAAAGCTCTATTTGTGTGAAAAAAAGGACGCAAATTTCGTTTGGGTACAACGTCTCACGACCGTGCAATTGTCAGTTAAAGCAACGGAGTGCCGAATCGCAAAAAGTGCTCTGGTCCTAACCTGGGAAATCCTTCCGGGGGTGAAAGTGTGACTCTGACCCACCCTTCAGCTCCAAATCCAATCACTGTTGAGATCCTGCTGCCTTACCCTCCAAAACATTTCCAAAATTCACCCCTTCTTAAACAAAGAAACCACATTAATTCATTCCCATGTTATCTCATTTTGGCTATTACAAATCCCATCTCATTGGCTTACCTTTGCACAGACTATACCCCCTTCAGTCTATCATGAATGCTGCATTCATTCTGATTCACCTTACCGACCACTAACTGTCTGCCACCCTTCTTTGCCAATCCCTCCACTGGCTTTTGCTCACCCAGTGAATACAATTCAAAACACTAACATACAAAGTCTGCCCTGAGCTAAGTTGCCAACCTGGTCGCAAAATATCACCCAAACCACCCCTTCCTCTCTTTTCAAGACCTATTTCTCTCTAGCCCCCTCCTCCCTTGCTCACTATTAGGACTTCTTCAGAGATTATCTTAACCTCTGGTACTCCCTACCTCTATCTCTCTGATAAATTCCTTTTCCCCAGTCGTCTTCTGAGCCAGCCCTTGAGAGATGGGTACCTCCTCCAGGAAACAGAAAACACATTGCCAACTTTTCTTTAAGAGGCAGTCCCTCAGGTCCCTGTTGTTGCCAGAAAGACCTGAGGGCTCCATCTCCCAAGTGTTGATAAACGGACAGGCTTCCAGTGTGGGAGACAGCAGGGGATGGGAGCAGAAGGCCTTACCAGAGCCACAGCGTTTGGTAGAGGAGGTCAGGAACAGCCATGGGCAACCCTCCTAGGCAGCGGGCCTAGGAGAATAGAACATCTTCTGTGCCCAGGCATGGAGATAGGTGTCATTGCACTGTCCCCTTGGCTAGTTCCGGCGCGGGGGGGGTCGTGTACCCGCGGCCGGAAGCTAGCTTGAACCCGAAGACGTGGCGCGTCATGTCCAGGGAGGGAAGACATCATTGGCGTGTGCCGGGGACCTGGTCCGACTCCCTGAAGGAGCGGGAGGCGGAAATGGCTGGCTGGTGCCGTGTGTGTGGATGGGGCTGCAGGGGACAGTGTGGACATCAAAGGACATACAGGGATGCAGGAAGAGGACAGTATTCCTTCTGCCCAGGCTGCCAGGGATGCAGGCACCAGCGGGACACAGGTAGGCACCAGGGGGTGACCTTTGGTGTGTCTTGTGGGAACAGGCAGAGGAGATTGTCAGCGCAAACAACATGGTATAAACCGTAGGAAATGTAGATAAGTATAATGCAATGGATGAGATACAATGGATACTTATCAATAACAATGTGTGTTAACGGTGGATGAGGCAGTCCAAAAGGAAAATGCAGAAGGTTATCCACTGGTGTGGCTGCGTCATGCAAGAAGCAGAATCATCTTCTATAAGAAAGAGTAGAGGAGAAGGCATGTGCGCCTCTAAGTGTAAACCGTAATGTATTATATGGTGTAAACAGATGGTTAGAGATACTGACAGACAAGGAGTAGAGAATCGCATGTCAGCCACTGCATGCACTCGGACTTAGCTCGCAGTGGCTAACACTGCAATGCGATTTTTACCTTCATGTTTCTGATGCCACCACCAACGGAACGCCACCAGTTATCCGGTAACAGCCAGCAGTGGCTGACACTGCCATGCGATTCTCTACTCCTTGTCTGTGAGTATCTCTAACCATCTGTTTACACCATATAATACATTACGGTTTACACTTAGAGGCGCGCATGCCTTCTCCTCTACTCTTGTGGGAACAGTATGCTAGATGGTGGTGGTTTTTAAAGCAGGCTGGGTCACTATAGATGGACAGGTAGGACTGGGTGATTCACACTGGTGGAAGGATGAGTGTTTCTGGCCTCACCACCATAACCCTCTGTGTTTCTTTCTGTCATCTTTTTTGCAGGCTAAGCCTACTAAAGACACCAAGCCAACTCCCAGAAAGTGGTGTGCAAAATGCAATACCGAAATGCCTTTGGATTATACTGAGCCACTTTGCCAAGTGTGCATTGATAGGCTGATTAAAAAAGATACATTGTACACTAAGTTTTTTGAATCCGTAAAAGAGGAAATTACTTCCACATTTAAAGTGGATGTAAACCCGATTCATGAAATTTGAGCTGGGCATATCTGTCTGTAGTTTTTGGTTATCTCTCTTCAAATAGCTATGTCCCGTAGCTGTCTCTACTTCCGTAGCTCTGTTGTCAGCCTTCTCACTCGTTCTGGTTAGTCAGGACATAGAATTAGAGTCGTGGGAGGTTGCTAAAAATAGATTATCAGGCTGCTAATCAAAACACAGAGCTCTGCATGTGTGGGGAGGGGGTGTGCCTTTCCTCCAGTCAGTTTCTTAGTCTCTCATAGTGTCACACAACGTCTAGCTATCAACCCCTCCCAGATAGGAATGAGGAAGTGGAAAATCCTAAAAGAACGTACATTTTCTAAACCGTGTATCAAAGGGAAGACAGAAGATATACATTTAAGACTTATATAGTGAGGTTTGTGTCATCTCAGTTTATCATTTGAGGCTGTTCACTTCACTGGGTATATGGAGGGTTTACATCCACTTTAAGGATCTCAAACAATTTATTTCAGAGGCTAGGCCTCATACAACCCCCTCGAGGAGCTCATCACCTATTGCCTCACCTAGATCCAGTGCTTCGGGCTCACAGGAGAGGCATAAGGAAGAAGCGGGTAGCACGGTACCTAGTGAGCCAGCCACCGACAGCTCGGATTCTAAGCACGAAGAGGAAGAGGGTACTAAGACTGGCCCCAGATACAAGTTGTCCCTGGGGGACTTATTAGGAGACTTGTGAGACTCTAGAGATAGAGGAAGAGGAGGAACTGCCATCAAAGCATGACCTGATGTATTAAGGCTTGAGGAAGAAACAATCTAAAGTCTTCCCTGTCCACCAGGGGATGTCAGACGTAAAAAATGAGTGGGCAGACCCTGAAAAGAAGCCGTTCTTTGCCAAAAGTCATAAGAAACGGTTTCCCTTTGATGAAGATTCACACGCAGTGTGGAATAAAAATCCAAAGCTTGATGGCCCTTTATCCACTGGCTTTCGAAGACATGGGGCACCTTAAGGACTGTATGGATAAAAGGGGGACATCATCCGAAAAAGAGCCTGGGATTCGAGCGTTGCCAGTCTTAAACCAGCACTTGCAATCACGTGTGTGGCAAGGAACCTGGAAGTGTGGCTTGCCAGACTGCATAACCACATGGTACCCCAAGAGAGGATATCTTGAAGATGCTGCCAGTGCTGTCTAAAGCAGTAGGATATATAGCAGATGCTTCTGCTGAGTCAGTAAAACTAGCAGCAAGGTCAGGCGGCAGCCAGACGAGCAGTATTTCTAAAATCCTGATCAGGGGACCCAGTATCCAAGTCCTGATTGTGCAACCTCCCATTTGCAGGAGATTTCCTGTTTGGGGCAGGTTTGGATGAAGCATTGGCAAGAACAGTGGATAGAAAGAAAACGTTTCCAGCAGAAAAACGTAAACCGCCACCAAAAAGGTTTTTTCGTGGGAAAAGAGAGTACCCATAAGAGGGCAAGAAAGAGTATCCCAAGAAACATTGGACAGGACAAAAGGGTAAACCAAAGAGTAATCCCCTCTTCGGTACTTCCAATCAAGTCCCAAAGCAATAACTACAGTATGCCAGTAATGGAAAGACTGGCATACCTTCCACCCACAATGGCAGAAGATGACAGCCAACAATTATGTGCTGGACATTATTTTAACGGGTTATGCACTGGAGTTCGACTCTCGGCCTCCAGAGAGATTCTTATTGACGAGACTTCCCAGAGACCCAGAAAAAGCTCCCGCTGTTATTAGGGAAAATGGTGGACCAGAGAGTCCTCATCCCAGTTCCAATGGGGGAAAGAGGGAGGGGTTTTTACTCGCACATCTTTGTAATAAAAAAAACCCTACGGGAAGTTTCGTCTAATACTGAATCTGAAATCCCTGAATCGGACAATCAAGTACAAGAGATTCCGCATGGAATCTATCTTTTCAATACGAATATTCACCACCAAGAAGCATTCATGGCAACCATGGAACTCAAGGATGCCTACCTGCACATTCCCATAAGGGAAGATTTGCAGAAATATCTGAGGTTGGCAGTGGAGATAGACAGAGAAGAGCATCGCTTTCAAAGCAGGGCTCTGCCATTCGGTCTATCCTCTTCTCCCAGGATATTTACAAAAGTCCTAGTGGAAGCCATGGGACTGCTAAGATTGAGAAAATGATGGTGATACTGTATCTGGATGACCTGCTGCTCATGAGTCCTTCCAAAACACAACTAGCAGAAGACCTGGTGGAGGCTCAGAGGTGGCTGAGATCACTGGGCTGGATACTAAACCAGAATATAAGATTCTTAGGGTACCAGCTCAATTATGTGGAACAAAAGACCTTCCTACCGGAAGGAAAGATCCTGGGCCTGGCCAGGAGAGTAGGAACAATCCAGAACAATCTACCAGTATCGCTCCGGGAACTAATATCAATCTTAGGAGTAATGACTTAGACAATTCCTGCGGTAGACTGGGCCAAATACTACCTAAGACCCCTGCAGCGTTTTCTTCTGAAGCAAAAACAAACAGATTTAGACAGAACACTGTTGTGAAGAGATCACTCTGGTGGTGGAGGATCCACAGAAATCTAGAACAGGGATTGGTGTGGACTTTCCTGACTTCACGGACGGTCACCGCGGATGCAAGCATTTGGGGATGGGAAGCCCATCTTATGGGCCAGCCAGCCCAGGGGAAGTGGTCCCCAGAAGAAGCAGAAAAATTGTCGAACTGAAGGTAATTGGTCGCAGTAGCAAGGGCTATGAAGCACTTTCAGGAACAGCTCAAGGGTCAGCATGTAATGATCCTATCGGACAATGCTACAATGGTAGTATATGTAAACAAGCAAGGGGTCACAAGAAGTCCCTCCTTAATACACTTTTCAAACCAAATCTGTCAGTGGGCGGAAGAGAACCTACTGTCCTTAAGAGCAGTTCACCTAAAGGGTGAGAACAACCAGCTGGTAGACTTTCTAAGTCGCCAAGAAGTCTCCCAAGGGGAGTGGGAGCTCAACCCAGAGGTATTCAAACAAGTTGCTGACACTGGGGAAGACCAAAAATAGATTTGTTTGCATCCCGGATGAACACCAAGACCAATCATTTCTACTCTCTAAACCCACAGGAAAAACCTCTGGGGATAGATGCACTTCAGAACCCATGGAACTTTAAGATATGCTATGCCTGTCCCTGGTACACCTGATTCCCCGGGTAATAAAGAAATTCCTTCAGGAGCAAACAGAGTTAATCTTAATTACACCATACTGTCCCAAGAGAGCCTGGTTCTCCATGCTCCTCAAGCTGTCAGCAGAGGAACCGTGGCTTCTCCCTCTCAGTGGCCCCTAACCAGCCTCAAGCTAGAGAGCTTTCAATGAGCCACCTGGTTTCTGAAGAGGACCACTTAAGATCAAAGGGACTTTCAGATAAAGTTATAACGATGCTCCTAAGCCCCAGAAAACCTAATACCAGAGCCATTTACAATAAAATTTGGAGAAAATTGAATGGCTGGTGCACCAAAAAAGACAGGAGGATAATGGACACACCAACTATCCTAGAGTTCCTGCAACAGGGAGCAGATAAGGGGCTAGCACTAAGCTCATTAAAAGTTCAGATAGCAGCACTCTCGGTATATCTTGAATGGACACTACAGGAAGACCCATTGATCTCACGATTTTGCAGGGCCTTGGCAAAATATAGGCTGGCAGAAAAACAGAAATGCCCCACTTGGGACTTGTCAATAGTACTCAGAGGGATTACTAAAAAACCCTTTGAGCCTCTACAGGAAGCATTGATGCGCTTACTAACGCAAAAGACGTTTTTTTTCTAGTAGCCATCACAACAGCACGGAGGATAGGGTAACTCCAGGCGCGATCTGTGAGAGATCCTTTTCTCAAGATCTATGACGATAGAATCGTCCTCCAGACGGATCCGGGATTTACGCCGAAGGTAACATTCACTTTCCATAAATCTCAGGACATAATTCTGCCTTCCTTCTGCAGCTCGACAAAAAATAGTAAGGAACAAGAACTAGCCTTACTAGATGTTAGAAGATGTGTACTACAAAATCTTGAGGTCACCAATAACTTTAGAGGCTCAGATGCCTTGTTTGTTTTGTATGTGGGAAAGGCAAACAAGCATCGAAAAAGACGTTAGCCAGATGGATCAAGGCTGCCATAATAGAATGTTACAAAATCATGCACATAGCACCACCTAAGGACCTGAGGGCTCACTCTACAAGAGCGTCAACAACCTCATGGGCGGAGAAAGTGGGAGCCATCCCGGAACAAATCTGCAGGGCAGTGACGTGGTCAAGGTTTTCTACCTTCGTACAGCATTACATGCTGGATTTAATATCCAGTCAGGATCAGGCTTTTGGGAGGAAAATCCTCCAAGCCGTGATCCCACCCTAGTCTGGTAAGTTCTTGATTATCCTCTCAGGGGCTGACTCGGAAGATGACTGGGGAAAAAGCAGAGTTAGTACTTACCAGTAACTCAGTTTCCAGTAGTCTTCCGAGGCAGCACGATCCCACTCTAATGTTTAACCTTGTGGGATTGTGTTCTGTGTTTTATGTCTTTCAGGTTCTAGCCTTCGGTTCTCTCGGATAACTGACCAGGGACCTGAGGGATCGCCTCTTAAAGAAAATTTGGCAATGTGTTTCCTGTTTCCTGGAGGAGGAGCCCATCTCTCAAGGGCTGCCTCGGAAGACTACTGGAAACAGAGTTACCGGTAAGTACTAACTGCTTTTTCCTGTGCCTACATGATTGATAATTCTAGTGAGAACTATTTATATTTATTTCAATGCCATCTTTTTTTAGATGTAATTGATTACTTCCTACTCTGTCTGCTTTTAGGCAATCCCTGAAACCTCATCTCGTTAGGGAAGTCAGTCCACCACCTAAAACCTGTACTTTTACTTTCTCCATAAGTTCATCCTTCACACTCACTCTCCTCCCCTAGAATGTAAGCTGCCACAAGCGGGGCCTTCCGTGAAATATCTTGTAATGATGCTGTCACTCCTTTATTCTGTAACGCATTGAACAAACTGTTGGTACTATACAATAGCTCTGTAATTATATACATACACTATATTGTCAAAAGTATTGGGACACCTGTCTTTACACGCACATGAACTTTAATGGCGTCTTAGTCGTAGGGTTCAATATTGAGTTGGCCCACCCTTTGCCACTATAACAACTTCAGCTCTTCTGGGAAGGCTGTCCACATGGTTTAGGAGTTTGTCTATGGGAATTATAACCATTCTTCCAGAAGTGCATTTGTGAGGGCAGGCACTGATGTGGACAAGAAAGCCTAGCTCCCAGTCTCCGCTCTAATTCATCCCAAAGGTGTTATATCGGGTTGAGTGACCTCACGAATGCCCTTCTGGAAGAATGGCCAAACATTCCCATAGACACACTCCTAAACCTTGTGGACAGCCACCCCAGAAGAGTTATAGCTGCCAAGGGTGGGCCAACTCAATATTGAACCCTACGAACTAAGACCAGGGTGCCATTAAAGTTCATGTGTGTGTAAAAGCAGGTGTCCCAAAACTTTTGACAATATAGTGTATGTATCCTATCCCCCAGTTGGTAGGCTTAATGAGTAAGATAAATTACCCTGATAAATGAAGATTCAAAACATATTTTTTATGCAATTCTTAATATCCAAAAATCTGCATTCAAAATAAATAACACCATTTAAGAAATGTTGAGCAACGTTGCCTTAAGTAAATGGATTGATAGATCATGGGCACCACCACATCCCTACAAACATTATTCAGACTTGAAACAAAACAACTTTTTTGGGGACTTTTTGATGTGGTCTTTTGTCAGAGAAATTTGTAATGCTATTTTATGTGATATCACAGAGTGCAGACGTCACAAAGTACCTGGTGTTGTACTGTTTATTGGATTAAGTTTGCTCATTTTCATACCATAAGTATTGTAGGCGTACATTGACTCAAACCAGTGAAGTTAAAACAACCTTTAACCACTTGCTGACCGTATATCTTAGATATGCGGCGGCAAAGTGTCATGACTGCATCGGATCTGACACTTCCAGGTCTGGGGCACGCATGCTCGCTGCCGGCAGCCCGCTCCTGCTGTGATTATACACAGTGGAAGCTGATCAGCGGGCCCCACTGAATCAATGTCCACAAGTCAGTAAACAAGTCAGATCGACATTCTGTCAGTACAGAAGGCATGGATCCTGTGTTCTATGTCTTCCCCTAGTACAAGCACCTCCCCCACAGTAAGAAAACACCAGCTAGGTATACAGATAACCCCTTTAATCGCCCCTGATGTTGACCCCTTCCCAGCCAGTGTCATTAGTACAGCGACAGTGCATATTTTTTAGCACTGATCACTGTATTAGTATCACTGTTCCCCAAAAAGTGTCCGATTTGTGCTCCACAATATTGCAGTCCCTCTATAAGTCGCTGATCGCCACCATTACTACTAAAAAAAATATATCCCATAGTTTGTAGACGCTATAACTTTTGTGAAAACCATTCAATATATGCTTATTAGGCTTTTTTTAATAAAAATATGTAGCAGAGTACATATTGGCCTAAATTGATGAAGAAATTAAATTTTTTCCATTTTTTTATTGAATATGTTTTATAGTAGAAAGTAAAACATTTCAGGGTGAATATTGGTTGAAATCAGCCGGTACAGTAGATACTAGCGGATATTAGGCCCATGTGTACATGTCCTTGTTTGACAGAAGCCGATGTCTCGACCGACTTCCGTCGAATGAGCATGCTGGAAAAAGCAGCAGCCAATCGGCATCTGGTCATCACTCTCAGCCAATGGTGCTGACTGGTGTGTTCCGGGGGGGGGGGGGACGGGACACCAGTGT
>BLSH010139262.1:1526282-1538399 GCA_018402905.1 Glandirana rugosa
ATCCGAAGTCGAAACCACATTAACCTCGTACTTCTTTAAGTAGACCCCTACAGGTTCCTAACCACACCCAGTCGACATGTCATCATATCACGTCCGAGTGGCGAGTTTTCCGTCGTGTCGAGCACACCTAGACCACACGACTGAGTGTTCCCGTCCACGTCCGACTACTTCGTTAGTTCATCATTGTCGTTGTTCCAACCTTCATCGGCGTGAGTTTGCTAGGTTGAAGGTTTTTGCTAAAATAACGTAGTTTCCCACTATGTCTATTGCTTGTCTTCCAGGTAGACTGCGCAAAGCGTGGGATGTCATCCACGAATGAGTATCGATCGATACTGATTTGTGGATGACATGCCACACTTTGCTCAGTCGACCTGGAAGACAGGCAACAGACATAGTGGGAAACTACGTTATTTTAGCAAAAACCTTCAACCTAGCAAACTCACGCCGATGAAGGTTGGAGCAACGACAATGATGAACATGTCATCATATTTACCTCGTTCCTCTCTAGGTAAGTCGGTTCCCTATTACGTTCGTTTGAGTGCGGCTACTTCCAACCTTGTTGCTGTTACTACTTGATTGCTTCATCAGCCTGCACCTGCCCTTGTGAGTCAGCACACCAGATCCACACGAGCTGTGCTGCCTTTTGAGCGGTGAGCCTGCACTATACTACTGTACAGCTGACCCACACCAATCCTTGGACATCCCCAGATGAATTTCTTCATGCTCCAATTACACCAAAGCTGAAGCCTAGGCAGCTCTCACACTATGCTTGTTTACCTCCTTGTCTCACTGGTAATATTCTGCTCACTAACACAGAAGACATGCAAGATAAAGAGAGGCTCTCGTAATTCATTTTTGTTTACTAAACTTTTTTTCATCACATAGGAGACAAAAATACCCCTTATGTAACGATTTTTTTTGGTGACAGGCTCTCTTTAATGAGTACTTAGGGGCTCTAAAAGACCCCTGATGTATCACCTGTCCCCCAATGAAGCTAATAGTAAGCAGATCACATTCTAAAAGTGACACAGGACTCGAAAGTGGTGTTTTACACATTGCTTCTGGGCCAGTAACAAGAAGGGGAGACCAGCGAATGGACTTTTGATGGACAGTGATGGGTGTGCCAACAGGCTGGTTGAACAGAAGTTGGTCTTACATAGACTTCTGTTCAGTCACAGTGCCCATATCTAAGAATCGAAATGCAGCTGATCCCTGTTGAACCGGCCAAATTTCAATCCATGTATGGCTAGCTTAAGTCTATGTTATCTTTTTCTTTAGGATGCTCCATCATTCTCTAATTTTGTGATTTGTACCAATGTGTACCATGACAGCTGAGTCTTCCCTAGCCCCACCCAAACAATCTGTCTATCAGGAGAGACTGAGAACCACCATGGGTAATGGAGGAAAGAACTGTTTTTTCTCGCTACAGTAAAAGTTTGTTTTAACTACTTCAATCCAGGGCATTTTTATACCGTATATGGATGTATAGTGGTTAAAGATTACATTTTGGGGCCCCAATTCGTTTTACTTTTAAATGAGCACCTAAATTATATCAGAAGATTGCCCCTACAATGCAAGAAAAAAAAAAGGGTAAAAACAAGAGTTCCACAGATATAAAAGGAGGTTTCATAAAATGCACGGCATGGATATGCTGCAAAGTTAAATCTATATGTCAGAAGAGGAGAAACGATGTGGTCACAACTACTAATGAGCAATTTGTGATGTGAGGCAAGAGGGGCGATGTACTGTATACAGTGCCCTTGTCAAAAATCAATATGTGGGAAGAACAAAACATATGCCCAAGATAAGAATAAGTGAACATATATATGGAATATTACATGTGAAGAAAAAACAGCCATTATATGACCATTTCAGGCAACAGGAAAGTATTAGTTTGACTGGTACAGATTTCTGTGCTATAGAGCGGGGTATAAGAAGTGAGGACTATGTGTGGAAAATATGTCCAGGGCAGAAACTAAAGGAATCTTCTGTATGAATACGTTGATACTGTAAGAATTAAATGGGGAAATAGAGCGATTTGCTTCCAATTCAGTTCTTAAAGTGGTAGTAAACCCCCCTATCATTTTCAGCCAAGGAAGCCCCCATCTTGGCCTCTTTTTGAATCTACAACTGCCATGATGCTGCACATGTGATCAGCTAGGACACCAGCAATTGGACGGTTTGACAGTTTGGTTTAGAGCACAACCAATGGGAGTGTTACATTTCCGGCACGTGCCGGAAATGTAACTGATTTTTAAACTGTTAAATGGGTGGGGTTACTACCGCTTTAAGAAGTTATTGGTGATCTTTACAGGTAGTGTTACATTTTATAAATCTGCTTTTTACAGACATCGGTGTTGACTAAGGCTGCTTTCACATTGAAGCGGTAGCCGCGGTCGTGGTAAAACCCTGCTAGTTACCGAGGTGGTGTGCAGCCGCTTCGGAAGCGCTTGCCATTCATTTCAATGGCAGGGGCAGTAGAGGTGCTCCCCTCACCGCCCCAAAGATGCTGCTTGCAGGACTTTTTGTAACGTCCTGCAAGCGCACCGCCCCAGTGTGAAAGCACTCAGGGCTTTCACATTGGGGTGGATTGGGGGGGACTTTTGAGGCGCTTTACAGACGCTATTTTTAGCTAAACAGCTTCTGTAAAACACCTCAGTGTGAAAGCAGCCTAAAGGTAAATAATCATAATCTGTGTGACCACTGAGAAAGGAAATCTATGTGAACACTGACCCTGGTGATCTGTGTGAGCACTGAGGTCAATAATCTGTTATCACTGAAAAGGTAATCTGTGTAATGACAATGGGAATCTGCATGCACCGAGACTCATATTTAGTGTGGGCACTGACAATGGTTGCATGTGTAAATACTGAGATCAACAATCATTGAGCAATGACAATTGTAATCTGTGTAAGCACTGAGATTGACTATCCATGAGCACTGATAATGGTTATTAATGTGAGCACTGAGAACAGTAATCAGTTTAACTGCTTGCCGCCCACCCACAGTACATTTACTGTGGGAGAGCAGCACAGCCAGGGCCGGATTAACATAGGGGCTATGGGAGCTGCAGCTCCAGGCCCTTGCCTTAAATAGGCCCTGGCTGGCCAGATTCACTGTACACAAGGCTGGTGCCAGCATAATAAGGCAGCCCAGGCGGCCGCCGGGGCTTCTCTTAAGAAAAGCTTATGCTGGCACCGCCCCCTTTGCACATTTCTGCCGCTCGGCACAGCAGAGTACAGAGACAGACAGCAGAGCCCTGGGCACTGTGAGCTTCAGTGCTGCCTCCACCCACATTTCTATCTGCTCTCCCGGCCTCTCCTTCTCTCTCTGATTCAGAAGAGGAAGGAGCCCGGGAGACCAGGGGGAGGAGCCGAGTGAGAGCAGGGGGCGGGTCACCAGGCACAGGAAGTGGAATGGCAGAAATGAAGATCCTGGGGGAATTAAATGCCTTTCTATGTCAGAATGTCTGTTTATTATACAGCCCCCTGCATGTACAGGGGAGCCTCTGTAGGGTGAGCACATGGGAAAAAGAGGACAGAGGAGGAGAGATAAAGAACAAGGGGAGAAGAGAGATGGGGGGAGCAGAGAGGCTACACGGAGATAGGGACAGAAGACGGGGGGGGGGGGCTCTGCTTTGCTCAGTGGGGGATCTGTGAGCTGATCCCAGGGTGGGATGGAGCCGCTCTGCTCTATGGGTGGTCGGATGTAAACAGACTTTGCTTTCCGCTTACACCTGACTGCGATCCGATCCGATCTGCCCAGACAGAGGGGAACAGATCTCCTTCCGTTTGTTTTTAGTGGATTGGATTGGAGAGTGCACCTGCTGCTCCAAGAGAATAGAGGGTCCAATTGGGTCCGCCTGAAAAACAGACAGGCGAATCCAAGTGGACTTCTCATGTAAAAGTGCAATGTGATCGATATAGAGTACATTCCAAAGTACTAGTGCAGTAAATACATTTCATACAAAAAGTCCAATAAAATGTGTTCATGATAAAGTTGTGCAGATCCACTGCAAGCTGTTTGCATCGACTTCAGTGTAACATCCCCAAGACACAAGAGCACATCTGCTTACCCAAAAATGTGTCCTCTTAAAATGATGCGGTCATGTGTGCTTGTCATCAGCCTTATATTTGCAGCCACTTCACTCAAAAAGCCACAATGCATGTATGATGGCTTTGTCCCAAAAGCAGCCTCTAACCCCTCTGTCCAGTCTGGTACCGACCACAGGAAACCCTGTATATGCAAAGAATAAAGCACGCTATAATGCATTACCAAGCCAAGTAAACAATTTGTCTCTTTATCCGAATAAAGTTTGCTGTAAGTACATTACTTTAACCACTTCAGCCCCGGAAGGATTTCCAGCTTTAGGACCGGAGCCCTTTTTGCGATTCGGCGCTGCGTCGCTTTAACTGACAATTGCGCGGTCGTGCGACGTTGTACCCAAACGAAATTTGCGTCCTTTTTTTCCCACAAACAGAGCTTTCTTTTGGTGGTATTTGATCACCGCTGCGTCATTTCTGATCGCCGCTATAAACAAAAGAAGAGCGACAATTTTGCAAAAAAACCCAAATTTCTTACTTTTTCCTAAAATACAAATCCAAAAAAAAAATATAAAAAAACAATTTTTTTCACCGTTTTTGGCCGATTTATATTCTTCCTCATATTTGCGATAAAAAAAATCGCAATCGGTGTTTATTGATTGGTTTGCGCAAAAGTGGTCGCGTTTACGGATGATGAGAATTCATTTTTGGGGTTTTTAATTTTTTTTTATTTTTTACTAAAAATGGCGGCGATCTGCGATTTTTTGCGGTACTGCGATATTGCAGCGGACATGTCGGAACGTTTTGACACTTTTTTGGGACCATTGGCATTTATACAGCGATCAGTGCTATAAAAATGCACTGATTACTGTGTAAATGCCATTGGCAGTGAAGGGGTTAACCTGCAGGGGGCGCGCTAAGGGTTAACTATGTTCCCTGGGCGTGTTCTAACTGTATGGGGGACTGCCTATCTGGGGAAGGGAAGTTATCACAGCCTTCACGTAAAGGAAGGCTGTGATCACAGCCCTTCCCCCTCACACAGAGCGGAGGTCCGTGTTTACATACACGGACCTCCGCTCATTCGCTCCGGGGGGGGGCATCGCGGGTGGCCGGCGGCAATCGAAGCCGCCGCACCCGCTCACTGGCCCCCCCTGGACACAGTGAGCGCGCGGGCGCGCCTCCGGCGCCGCGCGCGCGCCCACTATACACGTTCCCGCAGCCGCCGTCGTATGAAGGCGATTTGCGGGAACGAGCCACTTTGCCGCCGTCAGATGCCGATCGGCGGTCGGCAAGTGGTTAATAAAACAGCACAGTATGTCCTGGTAATGCATTATAGCGTGCTTTATTCTTTGCATATACAGGGTTTCCTGTGGTTGGTACCAGACTGGACAGAGGGGTTAGAGGCCGCTTTTGGGAGAAAGCCATCATACATGCATTGTTGCTTTTTGAGTGAAGTGGCTGCAAATATCCAGCAGATGACAAGCACACATGACCTCATAAGTTTATGAATTCAAATTTTTTGGTAAGCAGATGGTATGTAATTTGTCTTGGTGATGTTACACTAAGGCCTCATACACACGGACGTTTCTAAAAAAATAAACAAAACGTCGGGCCCGACGTCAAGGAAAAAAAGTTGGCGTTTTTCTGTGTTATGCATCGGCGTTTTTGAGCGTTAGTGAGCGTCGGCGTCAATAGGCGTCTTTAAAAAAAAAATTATCCCTCTGCTATTTTTCAACCTAAAAACGTCGGCGTCAAAAAACGCCGGTGGGATATTAGGTGGCGTTTGTTGGCATATTGTGGCGTCGGCGTCAAAAAATGCCAAAACGTTACAGCCTCAGAACGCGATGGCTGTGGGTTCTAGTTTCAGCTCACTAACGCCGACGTCATCTACAGCTCAAAAACACCGACGTTTTTATGGAGCCATTGACTAACATGGAGAGCTTCAAAAAACGCCAGAAAACTCCGGCGTCAAAAAACGCTCGTGTGTATGAGGCCTAAAGGTGATGCAAACAATTTGCAGTGGACCTGCACAAGTTTATCACAGCACAATTTTATTGGACTTGTTATATGAAATGCATGTATTATGCATATTATTGATTGCACTAGCACTTTGCAATGTACATGTATTAATTCTTCTTGATATCTATCACATTGAACTTGTTTGTGGTTCTGCAAACTCTGGTGTAAAGAGGAACTCTGATATAAGAGGAGCATTGTCACCAGAGCCCCCTTACATCAGAGTTGCCAGTGTTCCCCCTTAAATCAGGGTGCCCAGAGCCCCTTTTCATCAAAGTTCCCCATTACAGTATAAAGGGGAACTCTGCAGCTTCTGATGAAAGGACTCATTTAGACAGGTGCTGAGTCCCATCCTCCCAGCAGAGCGGCTGTCTGAGGTCGGGGTGGTGAAAGGATAGTGGAGGGGCACCAAAATGCACCTTGGCCCGTGTACACAAAAATCCTGGCACCGGCCCTGACTACCTGTTATTTTCTGTCACTTGTAAACACAGAAGCCTGGGGGCGAGCACCGCTGGTTTACATAGCGGGGATCTCAATCTCCCACTAGTTTGACAGAACATAAGTGACACGCAAGGTCCCTCCTCCTGGACCAGCTGAGCTGCCCATCGTAGGAGCCGACCCGTCCCATTAGGTGGGACCTTGTGTGTCACTCAGCCGCGTTGGGACCTGCTCTGTGTAAACCGGCTCTCCTCTTCAGATGCCTGGACACAGGCTGATGGGATGAGGCTGGTCACTGATGGTGAGGCTGCATTACTGGGCACTGATCAGGCTACATTACTGGGCACTGATGGCTGGGCACTGATCAGGCTGCATTACTGGGCACTGATGGCTGGGCGCTGACCAGGCTGCATTAATGGGCACTGATGAGGCTGCATTAATGTGCACTGATGAGGCTACATTAATGGGCACTGATAGGTGGGCACTAATGAGGCTGCATTGATGGGCACTGATGTGGCTGTACTGATGAGCACTGATGGGCACTGATGAGGCTGCATTGATGGGCACTGATGGCTGGTCACTGATGAGGCTGTACTGATGGGCACTGATGAGGCTGCATTAATAGGCACTGATGGGTGGGCTCTGATGAGGCTGCATTGATGGGCACTGATGAGACTGTACTGATAGGCACTGATGGCTGGGCACTGATAAGGTTGCATTTATGGGCACTGATGGCTGGGCACTGATGAGGCTGCATTAATGGGCACTGATGACACTGCATTGATGGGCACTGGTGAGGCCGCATTGAGGGGCATTGCCATTGCCCCTCATTGCAGTCTCACCAGTGCCTATCATGCAGCCTCACCAGTGCTCATCAACGCAGCCTCATCAATGCCACATTGGTGAGGCTGCATTGATGGGCACTGATGATGAGGCTGCATTGATGGGCACTGGTGACTTGAGGCTGTATTTATGGGCACAGGTAAATTTGCACTGATGGCTGGGCACTGATGATCTGTATATTACATTGTCCTGAAACCAGTGCTTCGTGTATTACTCTCTCCTGAACCTTGTGTTATGCATTCCTAATTTTATTGAACAATGTCCCTTTATGACTCTCCCACTGTACAATTTGGCCACACCCACCCTATGATGTGGCGTGCTCCCCCATAGGAAGGGGGGGGGGGGTTCCTGCACCTATTCTCTGAAAAGAAAAGCCCTGGGTCATGGGTCCAGCCACCCAAAAAGAACAGGCCACGCATGGAAAGCATGTGCCAACTGGGCTGGGTGGTGTGATTAAGAACAAGCACCACAAAGAGTCCTAAAGGAAGCCAGGTATTCAGCTTCTGTAGTGTTGTGTTAGGGCACACAGCTGTGCCCTTCAACCTTACCTCAGCGAGCGCCACGCATGCCAATGCAGGGCTCTTATGGAAGCCTGGGATTTCCATAACATTGGGCCTGCACAGCTGCACCCCTTCACTTTCACCTCAGGGCGCACGCCAATGCACAGCCCTTAAGGCCCACCAAATGCTCTTAATCCGGCCCAGAGCACAGCCAGGCTGAATCAAGCACATGTAGGCCATCCGGCCTTTTCTGGGTTTGGGGCATGCTATCACTGGCACCAGGGGGATTTTGTCAGCAATAGAAAATCAAAAGGGAGCACTTCAGAAATGTCAAGAATGTTAAGAATGTTTCCACTGCAGCTAAACGTAGCTGCATGTAATCGTGGCTAATCGGAATGTACAAATGCAAGTAATCGTGATTTGGAGTCTGGTATCTGGCTTGCATTTAGCAATGACAGAACAGCCGCCCCTGTGAAAATCGTGATTTTTTTCAGCTTTTATCAGCATTATATTACCACCGGTTTTTTGCCTTTTTTTGCGTTTTTAAAGGGCCAGTGTTTTTTTTCAATTGGTCTAAAAGGTCCAAAAACGTTGGGGATCGACGTTTTTGAGCGTTTGAAGCTGAAAAACGCCTCTTAGAACCCTCTGGTCTTAGGGTTTTTTTTACAGCTTAAAAATGTCACTGCTCACAACAGCTGATCGCAGCCTATGTGTGCATGGACACCGGATAACATGATTGACTGTAGAAAGAAATGTCTGCAGCTAAAAACAGCTGCTGTAAAACAGTCCTAAAATGTCCTGTGTGCATGAGGCCTTAGAGAAGACATGGCTAGACCTGCCCATCCCCACCCCCATCCCTCTTATCCTTCATAGAATACGACCCCTTGAGACAGAGAGGGGTGGGGGGGGCGGCTTTGGAAGTTCTGCTCTCTTCATGGTTCCAGCAGCACAGCACACACACTGTTTGTTAGATATTGTAAGATGGATTACAATGCAGCATGCTGCAGGTTTTCGGAGGGAGCTGGGGAAGAAATATGAAAGAAATGGGGTACAAAGGAACGTTTCTGAAAGTGTGGAAGGATACAGATCAATTTCTATTGCTCATTACATGCGAGTAATGAGTTTATAGCTGCGTTAGTGCGACTTTGGATACAAAGTCGCATGACAAGTCATAGCCCATTGATTTCAATGGCAAACGTTCCCATCTGTGTGACTTTGAAAATCAGCGACTTTGAAAAGGTGCCTGCACTACTTTAATGTGACTTTTGATGCGATTGATCCAGAGTGTAAAGTTGGATCAGAGTCATACTCTAAATTGCATAACTTTGGAGTCACACTAGCGGAAACATAGCTTAGGGCTAGAGTGCGTCTCTGGAGTGCGACTTTTAGTGCAGCTTTGATCCAACTTTACACTCTCTGGATCAAGGTCGCATCAAAAGTTGCATCAAAGTAGTGCAGGTGCCTTTTTAAAGTCGCTGATTTTCAGAGTCGCATAGATGGGAATGGGTACCATTAAAATTAATGGGCTGTGACTTGTCATGCGACTTTGTGTCCAAAGTCGCATGACAAGTCATACTGGGGGAAACTGAGCCTTAGTGTACATTTCCACAATTGCAACCCCAAAGTTGCACAATTTAGAGTGCAACTTTGATGCAACATTGAGTTCAGCTTTGATCCAACTTTACACTCTCTGGATCAGTCACTTCAAAAGTCACATCAAAATAGTGCAGGCACCTTTTCAAACTTGCTGATTATCAAAGTTGCATGAATGGAAATGGGTGCCATTGAAATCAATGGGCTGTGACTTGTCATGCGACTTTGGACACATAGTCGCATGGCAAGTCATGTTTCCACTATTGCAACACCAAAGTTGCACTTTCACACTTGTGCGACCTGAAAGTTGCATGATTTTGTCACTTTTTTGTCACGATTTTAAGCAATGCCTGTGTAATCTTAGGTCTATGCACACAAATCACATCAAAGTCAGACCAAAGTAGTGCAGGGACTACTTTGAAGTCGCTGCGACTTGAAGTTGCACAGATATGAATGATACTCATTGAAAATCATGGGGTACAACTTGTCATGTGACTTTGCACTCCCAAGTTGCAGGGTAAGTCGCACAAATGTGAAAGGGGCCTTAGAGTGCGACTTTAGGTACAGCTTTGATCCAACTTTACACTCTCTGGATCAAAGTCACATCAAGGTAGTTCAGGTACCTTTCCAAAGTCACTGATTTTCAAAGTCACATAGTCTTGTGCATCATCTTTAGAAGAGGCTTCCGTCTGAGATGACAACCATGCAGACCAATTTGATGCAGTGTGCGGCGTATGGTCTGAGCACTGACAGGCTGACCCCCACCCCTTCGACCAAAGCAATGCTGGCAGCACTCATACGTCTATTTCCCACAGACAACCTCTGGGTATGACGCTGAGCATGTGCACTCAACTTCTTTGGTCGACCATGGTGAGGCGCTGTTCTGAGTGGAACCTGTCCTGTTAAACCACTGTATGGTCTTGACCACCGTGCTGCAGCTCAGTTTCAGGGTCTTGGCAATCTTCTTATAGCCTAGGCCATCTTTATGTAGAGCAACAATTCTTTTTTCAGATCCTCAGAGTTCTTTGCCTGAGGTGCCATGTTGAACTTCCAGTGACCAGTATGAGAGAGTGAGAGCGATAACACCAAATGTAACACACCTACTCCCCATTCACACCTGAGACCTTGTAACACTAAAGAGTCACATGACACCGGGGAGGGAAAATGGCTACTTGGGCCCAATTTGGACATTTTCACTTAGGGGTGTACTCACTTTTGTTGCCAGCGGTTTAGACATTAATGGCTGTGTGTTGAGTTATTTTGAGGGGACAGCAAATTTACACTGTTATACAAGCTGTACACTCACTACTTTACATTGTAGCAAAGTGTCATTTCTTCAGTGTTGTCACATGAAAAGATAGAATAAAATATTTACAAAAATGTGAGGGGTGTACTTACTTTTGTGAGATACTGTATATACATTGCAGTTTGCAAGTGGGTTACCAGGATTATGGCTGAAGATATCCAAAGCCCCAGTATTGTTTTTTACTTTCTCTTGAAAGCGTCCATGCCGCTTGCCAGGAAGCGATAATTGCATTTGAAAAATGCTGAGCAAATATCGTGTGACATAAAAAATTGCAATGATCGCCATTTCATTTCCTAGGGTCTCTGCTAAAAAATATATAATGTTTGGGGGTTATAAGTAATTTTATAGCGAAAAATGCTGATTTAAACTTGTAAACAAAACGTGTCAGAAAAGGCCTGGTGTTCAAGTGCTTAACCACTTGTCGACCGACCGCCGCAGCGTGATGGTGGCAAAGTGGCTCGTTATCACAAACCGCCTGATGACGGCTGCAATAACTAATATTGTGAGTGCGCGCCGCCAGAGTTGGGCTCGCGCTCTCACTGTGTTCTGTGGGGGGGGGGGGGCAGGGAGCGGGTAGGGCAGACTCGATCGTCGCCGGCTACCCACGACGGCTCCCCCGCAGTGAGAGAACGCCTCTTAGAACCCTCTGGTCTTAGGGTTTTTTTTTGGCCTCATACACACGGACGTTTTTTGACGCCGGCGTTTTCTGGCGTTTTTTGCAGCTCTCCATGTTAGTCAATGGCCCCATAAAAACATCGGCGTTTTTGAGCTGTAGGTGGCGTCGGCGTTAGTGAGCAGAAAGTAGAACCCATGGCCATCGCGTTCTGAGGCTGTAACGTTTTGACGTTTTTTGACGCCGACGCCACAAAACGCCAACTAACGCCAACAAACGCCACCTTATATTGTACCGGCGTTTTCCGGCGTTTTTTGACGCCGACGTTTTTAGGTTGAAAAATAGCAGAGGGATGATTTTTTTTTTAAAAACGCCTATTGACGCCGACGCTCACTAACGCTCAAAAACGCCAATGCATAACGCCGAAAAACGTCAACTTTTTTTCCTTGATGTCGGACCCGACGTTTTGTTTATTTTTTTAGATACGCTCGTGTGTATGAAGCCTAAAGCTTAAAAATGTCACTGCTCACAACAGCTGATAGCAGCCTATGTGTGCATGGACACCGGATAACATGATTGACTGTAGAAAGAAATGTCTGCAGCTAAAAACAGCTGCTGTAAAACAGTCCTAAAATGTCCTGTGTGCATGAGGCCTTAGAGAAGACATGGCTAGACCTGCCCATCCCCACCCCCATCCCTCTTATCCTTCATAGAATACGACCCCCTGAGACAGGGAGAGAAGGGGGGGCGGCTTTGGAAGTTCTG
>BLSH010139262.1:1558676-1578503 GCA_018402905.1 Glandirana rugosa
TAACCCATGTAGTATTGGTAAGTGAATTTTTCACATTTTTACAAAAATGTTTAACTCTGTAAAAAACAGGTTAGAAAATACAATTTTTTCACGGAGCGCTACATGTAAGTACCAGTTATCCCTACCAGGGGACCAAGCTCAGTTTTCAAACAAGCTGTTATGGCTCTTACAGCAGTGCATGCTGTGATTGGCCAAAGTACGCAGGTCATGTGCATGCTTTGGCCAATCAGCGGGCAGCATTCCCCCACAATTTCACTGCATTATGGGTTGCTCAAATTTCCCACGAACGCCCCATAATGTTAGGGATTCGGTGAACCCCCAAAGTTCGAGTCGAACAAACTTTTGACTCGAACCAGGGGACCATCCCTATTGACCATGAATGTACATCGCGAGGCACTTTTTTAACATAAAAGATTGGACAAAAAATGTCTCAATTTGTAAAAACATTTTTACACTTTTTAAGTGAATGGTTATGATGTACCCAATACCCATTCACATAGCAGGGACCAGGATCTGGTGGCCCCCTTCTTAATGGGGGCTTCCACATTCCGATCAGCCCCCCAACCACAGACCCCAACAACCACGGTTGTCGGGAAGAGGCCCTTGTCCCCATCAACATGTGGACAAGTTGTTTGGGGTGGGGGGAGGCACAGAGCCCCCCCACCCCAAAGCACACACCCCCTCATGTTAAAGGCATGTGGCCTGGTTTGGTGCAGGAGGGGGACGGGCCTTGGTATGGATTGGGGGGACAATACATTATAGCCACAAGCAAGTTGAAAGTACATTTTTGATCAATGTGGGAGCTATATTTGGTGTGGGTGGGGTTCATTGATTTGTTTGGCATCACCACACAATTGCTTCCAGCCCATATGCACACAGCACTTCCTGTTTACAGCCACATTACACTTCCTGCTGATGTATATCTTTAAGGACCATGCAAATATCAATGAGAAGATGACTTATCAGTGCTGGTTCACGCTAGTGCGATGCGGGAACCCTGCAAATCCACTGCGGGTTCCCGCATCGCACCTGACCCGCATGGCAGTTCACACTGCTATATGCAAACTGAGGGGAATGTCAATGCAAAGTTAATGACACCTCAATTTCCGCTTGCATATCGCAGTGCGAACTGCCAGTTTGGACATGAATTGGATCGCATAAGTGTGAACACCCATGCAATCATATTCTGGTCCCGTGGAAAAAAAGGTCCTGTGCGAGTTTAACCCAACTGTGATGCAGTTTGAGCCAAACTAGCTGTATGGCTGAAATCGCATCACACAGACAGAAGTCAGTGGTTCTCAACCCTGTCCTTAAGTACCCCCAAAAGGTCATGTTTTCAGGCTTTCCATTATTTTGCACAAGTGATTTGATCAGTTTCACTGCCTTAGTAATTACCACAGCTGTTTCATCTGAGGGATATCCTTAAAGCCTGACCTGTTGGGGTGCCTTGAGGACTGAAGTTGAGAAACACTGATCCAAGCAACAGTTTTCTAACTAGATGTACCTGTGCAGTGTAAACCCTACAATTTGAAATGTCCAAGTCCCTGGCTGCAATGAGCTTCCAAATAATTTGCTTACATTACAGACTATTTGGAAAAGAGACTAATAAAATGCCAGCCTGTCTTTGGATTGTAGTGAGAAACCCAACCAGGGGTTTATTATAAACTTCAACACAAGCAATAGCATATCTGGGGCGTGAACCAGCAACCTTTTGGGTGCCAGGTGGATTTGCTAGTTAGTGAGCACATGTCTTGTCCATCGCTGTGGTGTGAACCAGCCCTAAGTCCATGGCCATGCTCAGTATCACAAGTAATATACAATAGATTGTCCTAAGTATTGGGAAATGTGCCTCTACACACATGAACTATAATGGCAGCCCAGGGTTCAGTATACAGTTGGGCCACCATTTGCAGCTATAACAGCTTCAACTCTTCTGGGAAGGCTGCCCATAAGGTTTAGGGGTGTGTCTATGGGAATGTTTTGGCCATTCTTCCAGAAGTGCATTTGTGAGGTCAGGCACTGATGTTGGGGGCACTCTTTACGTCTAGAGGAAAAAAGATTTAATCTACAAATACGGAAAGGTTTCTTCACAGTGAGAGCTGTGAAAATGTGGAATAGACTCCCTCCAGAGGTGGTTTTGGCCAGCACGGTTGATTGCTTTAAAAAAAGGCCTGGATTCTTTCCTTAATGTAAATAATATAACTGGGTACTAACATTTTTAGGTAAAGTTGATCCAGGGTGAATCCGATTGCCTCTCGAGGAATCAGGAAGGAATTTTTTCCCCCGTTATAGCGAATTGGATCCATGCTTTGCTGGGGTTTTTTGCCTCTGGATCAACTGTGGGTGAAGGATTGTATATGGGATTATTTGGTTGTGTATCTGTGTGTGTATATATATATATATGTATGTATGTATGTATATATATATATTTATGTGTTTTTTATTTATTTATTTTTTTTTGGTTGAACTGGATGGACTTGTGTCTTTTTTCAACCTGACTAACTATGTAACTATGGATGAGAAGGCCCGGCTCACAGTCTCTGCTCTAATTAAGCCAAAAGGTGTTCTATCGGGTTGAGGTCAGGCCAGTCAATTTCCTCCAAACCAACCTCCCTCATCCATGTCTTTATGGACTTTGCTTTGTGCACTGGTGTGCAGTCATGTTAGAACAGGAAGGGGCCATCCCCAAACTGTTTCCACAAAGTTGGGAGCATGAAATTGCCCAAAATGTCTTGCTGATGCCTTAAGAGTTCCCTTCACTGGAACTAAGGGGCCAAGCCCAACCCCTGAAAAACAACCCCACATCATAACCCCCCCTCCACCAAATAATTTGGACCAGTGCACAAAGCAAGGTCCATAAAGACATGGATGAGCGAGTTTGGGGTGGAGGAACTTGACTGGTCTGCACAGAGTCCTGACCTCAACCAGATAGGACACCTTTTGGCTGAATTATAGCGGAGACTGTGAGCCAGGCTTTCTCATCTAACATCAGTGCCTGACTTCACAAATGCACTTCTGGAAGAATGGCCAAATACTCCCATAGACAAACATCCTAAACCTTATGGACAGCCTTCCCAGAAGAGTTGAAGCTGTTATCGCTGCAAAGGGTGGGCCAACTCAATATTGAACCCTACGGATTAAGACTGGGATGTCATTAAAGTTCATGTGCATGTAAAGGCAGGTGTCCCAATTGCCTAGCTAGTGTATCTGCCAAGATTTACAATGGTGGTGGAACCTTCCTACACATAAATACTACATTTAGACATAAGGCCCTGAGTCATGTTTAACAAAATAGAGAGGACAAACAACATCTCTACATGAAGTGACATGCTCGAACTCAGGACGTCTGCAATGGTAGACAGAATTGCTACCTTTTAAACCATGGGGCTATTACACATCAAGTCCTCCTACACGTAAATACACAAATATTGCATTTATAGGAATATATAAGACTTACATTAGTCAGTAGTTAATCTTCTAAATTTAATCTGTGATTTTTGGTGGTTCTTGCTGCCCGAGCATAGAATAGTAATGTTATGCTCAGATTTTTGGTAATGACATTTTTATTTCTGATGTTGGTACACATATCACATATTTGGGGCTCAAATTAGGATCATTTGGAAAGAATAAAAAATAAAAAATGGGACTAATTTTAAATTTCCATAAGCAATGGTATTGTTTGTGGTTTGTAAAGACACCTGTGTGAGATAGATATCAACAAGTGAAAGTGACAGAGAAGAAAATATTTTACCAAAACATGAAAAGATTATTCTAGCATTCTTAAAAACAAAATAAATCAAAATTGCAACATTGTTGCAAGGACAATTTCTTTGAGAGAAAGATACGTTTCATCTCAACATGAAATGGATTTATTTGAGAAAGTAACAATTGTACCATTAGAATGAATGGCTAAAACTTGCATTGGGCTACATAACTCTCATTTTGGTATTTACTATCTACTCAAGGAATTACTCCATGAGAGTTAAAAACTGAGTTATTTTGTGTCTGAGCATGCTCAGTTGTGCTCAGCTGTGCACCTAAATGTAAAGAGATGGAGAATTTATCTCTTCTCAGACTTTTTAAGATATTTCAGTGTAGAAATCACTTTTTCACACAGTTTAAAACCAGATTATCTTTAAACAATATACTGCATATTTTAGTACAATTTAGGGGATCAGATCATGCTCTAAACATTATTTCTATTTGCACTACTCCAGGTCCTGACTAGAGTAAGGATTTAGCCGTTATCTGTGGCCTGGGAGCAATAGTGAATTCCATTTTGGGAGTTATTTGCTGCCAGCGCTATTGTGAATACTGTTTTAGCGCTATTTACCTTGAATCGCTATTATTTTGCGGCAGCACTATATTAAATGACCCCCATGGTGTGGTCTGTTTGCCAGGGTTGTAGCAGATGAGGCAGGTTCTGAGTGTAGAAAGAGGAGCAAGTGTCTCCGGGGAAGATGACAGTATGTTGTTGTAGACAGAAGAGGCCAGGTCAGGGCAGGAGAGGGATGTGAGTAGCCCCAATCCACCTTGTGAAGGCTGCTTAGTCTTTACTTGCAGGTAAAATCGGTATCATGCTGCATTCCAAAGCAACAATACCCAAATCCACAGGACTCCGAAGGCATACAGTACCAGTTCTGTTGTTCTTTCTTCTGTCTTCCAGCAGTGGTGTCTCCCTCCAACTGTTTCCAGGTCTGCAGGGCACTTACTCATAGCTTCTTCCAGGGGATCAGCTCCTCACACTGCAGACACATCCTCTGTCTTAAAGAATAAATTCACTTTTTGGAACATGTTACATGTTCCACCCGTATTGCTATTCCAGCAGCTGCAGCCACCCCCCTGTCCCCCCCTGCTCCTCCCCAGTGACAGCGGGTGGCCCTCCTCTCCAGGCGCCCTCTGTCACTCTTTGAAAATAACGTGGCTGCCCACCCGGGCTGCATCACTCATTCACAGTATTATGTGCATGGAAAACTACAAGTCTCGACGATCCTTTGTGGCTGTTGGCTTGTAGTTCTCAAAGATCTCCAAGAGCACTGTTGAACGCTGTGTTAGTTCATTCATTCTTCCTATCAGTGAGTATTTGCTTGCCCATACAAGGTATGAGTAAACAGATACATTGACAGGTATGCATGAGTCATGCATGGTACTAGTTATCTGCTGATCGCTGGTGCAATGCTTTACAAGCTCCCAAAATTAAAAAAAATAGTAAATGCACATTTTTTTAACCTGCAAAAAAATGTGCATTTTATTATTATTTTTTTTATTAAAAGGTGAACTCATTTAACACAGAGCACTGTGTTAATTATTCCTCTATGACTCTCACAGGCACCAACATTTCAATCCCCCTGTCATGTGCTAAAATATATAATCAGCATATGTCAGCATATCACATTTTTGTACCACTCTCAGAACTGAAGTGTTGTGTTTACTGCCCGGCTTATACCAAATGCTGCAGATGACTCAATTGGAACTGGATAATTTAACTTTAAAAGTTCAAACTATATATAATAGTCTACAGGGTGGGCGATTTATATGGATACACCTTAATAAAATGGGAATGGTTGGTGATATTAACTTCCTGTTTGTGGCACATTAGTATATGTGAGGGGGGAAACTTTTCAAGATTGTTTTTCTTGTGAAATTCCCAATAAGTTTGATGTGTCACATGACCCTCTTCCTATTGAAAAAACAAAAGATGGATTCAAAATGGCCGCCATAGTCACCACCCATCTTGAAAAGTTTCCCCCCTCACATATACTAATGTGCCACAAACAGGAAGTTAATATCACCAACCATTCCCATTTTATTAAGGTGTATCCATATAAATGGCCCACCCTGTATATAAAATATGTATTGAGTTTTTTTAAAACCGTGTCATAGAGCAATCCTTAACATGTGACCTGTGCTCTGTGGACCTGAAACTTCTGAAGTGCACAAGTCATGCTAGTATGCCGACAAAGTGGCAAAGAGGATATCAAGTTTTATTTGGTCAGGGCGGTAAGGAAATTTTTTAAATTGGGGGAAGTGAGCGCTGTGTTAGGGTTGTATTTGTTTGGTAGTCACTGTGTATAGGTGAAAGAAAAAAAGGTTGCACTGTCTGATAAATAGCAATCAGATATTCATGAAATAAATAAAAAAAAGTGTATCATTAATAATATAAGTCTAATTCATATGTGCAAACACAATAATTAATCATGCATATGATGCAACCGAATATGTGTAACTATATTATGAAATAATCAAATAATTTTTTTTTTTTAACAATCAGAGGAAGTTGGGGAGGGCCAATCCACCCATAGAGGTCAGGAGCCACAGAGTAGACTGTGCCATTCGGGGTACCCCACCATTCCAAATGAAGGAATTGATGAGCTTGTGTATCTCTTTAAAAAAGGAAACCGGAATCCAGAGGGGGCAGTTTCTAAATAAATAAACTTGGGGAGAATCATCATTTTAATGAGGCTTATCCATCCTAGGAGGTTCAGTGGGAGCTTAGTCCAGGATAGGCAGCGTGTACGCAAATTAGTGAGTAAAGGTAGCGTTTTTTTTTTCCATATATCCCGACGCCTGCCTAGTAATTATTATGCCCAGATAACGGAACTCCTTCTCCCAGTGCAGTGGCAAGGGGGTCGCTGTGGCCAATGCGCCATCGTCCGTGGGGAACAACATGGATTTGGACCAGTTGATTTTGATCCCTGAAAAAACGCCGAACGCATCAAAAATCTGTAGAGCGGCCTGCAGAGAGTGCCCCGCATTGTTCAGATACAGCAAGGCATCATCGGCGTACAGCAATATATTTTCCTCCAACTTCCCCACCCTGAGGCCCCTAACAGCTGAAGCACTCCGAATGGCAATGGCCAGAGGCTCCAGTGCCAGAGCAAACAGGCTGGGGGAGAGGGGGCATCCCTGATGCGTTCTGCTCGATAAGCGAAATGGAGACGATAGCCAATTATTCGTGCACACGCGTGCTGTAGGGGAGCTATTGAGCAATCGAAGGCCATGTAAGAAACGTGGGCCAAATCCAAACCGGCGCAGCACCTCCCACAGGTATTCCCACTCCATGGAGTCAAAAGCCTTCTCCGCATCGAGAGAGGCAATGACTCTGGACCCAACATTGGCAGCTAAATTAAGGTGGAGACGGCGTATGTTGATGTCAGCCCCCTTACCCGGCATGAACCCCGTTTGATCAGCATCTATTAACGCCTCTATGACCTTAGAAAGCTGAGTGGCCAAGACCTTGGCAAAAATATTGGCATCCATATTTAGCAAGGATATAGGTCTATAGCAGGCACACTTCAATGGGTCCTTTCGGGTCTTAGGGACCAACACTGATTGCCTCTGACATAGTGTCAGGCAATGTTTCAAGCTTTCCAAACTCAGAGGAGGGAAGTCAGCCGAGGCATAAGCAATTCACTAAAGGTTTGGTAAAATTCCGATGGGAGGCCTTCAGCCCCAGGTGCCTTCCCCCCCTCAACCCCCTCACCGCCTCCTGGAGTTCAAGAGTAATGTTCCCCTTGAGTCTCTCATGTGTCTCTGCAGACAGTTTAGGGAATTGTATTGTGTCTAAAAAATCGGATAGGGCAGAGGACTGATAGTCAGCTCTAGTGGTATAAATGGACTGATAGAAATCAGAAAAACGTTCATTGATACCCCTAGAGGATGTGAGCATCTGCCCATCGTCAGATTTAATACAGCCAATTAGAATCGTCGCAATGTCACCCTTAGCCAGCCATGCCAGCAACCTCCCATTCTTTCCTCCGTATTCAAACACCCTTTGGGTCGTTTAAAGAAGGGCAGTTGTAGTCTGTGTCAGTCTGTGAGTGGCAAGTTCACGCAGCGACCCCTGCCATCTAGAGTATCGGTCCTCCGTGGGATCCCCCACATACTCAGCCTCCAGGTTGCCTGTACATTCCTCCAGCTCCCGTAGGGACACAGTTGTCTCCCTCCTTATATGTGAAATTTTAGAAATTCCCCTCGCACCCACGCCTTAAAAGGGTCCCACGCCACTGGCGGAGATGAGAAGTCACCATTTGCTGCCCCATGGAAACCTCCACTAGCCCCTGTACCCGTTCGTCCTGTGCCCAGAATCAAGAAAGGCACCAAAGTTTGGAGTCCGGTGAGTCAACTAGGGACAGAGAAAGGCACAGAGGGGCGTGATCTGATACACCCCTGGGAAGCACTGAGATCTATTCTAGATAGAATTTTGAACGTAACTGAGTGACAAGTGAATTCCCTATCACCAGGGTGGAGATGTCTCCAGACAGCCGTCAGTGCAAATGTAGCGGCCCAGGCACGGAGTTCAGGAGAGCCTCGGGTGCCAGGGTATAGCCTATCCATAGCTGCACTAGGGACCATATTGAAATCACGTAGTAAAAAAAACAGATTAGTGTTAAATTGCACAACCTGTCTCATTATACTGTGTAGGAGTTGCACCGAAGCCGGAGGAGGGAGGTACAGCCCTACCAGTACAACATTCTTATCATAAACACGAATGTGTAGTATAATCTATCTGCCCTCAGGATCTGTGCGGACATCAACTGTCTGAACAGGTAATGATCTTCCGATGAGGATACTGACCCCCCAGGCATAGATAGAGTAGGTGGCATGGTAGTGGTGACTCTCCCATGGTTTCTTAAGGCTGGTGACCCTGGACCCCTGTAAATGGGTCTCCTGCAATATGCAAATTTGTGGGCAATGCTGTTGGAGAACACTAAGGAGCGATTGATCGCCGAGTTTAAGTCCCAGACATTCCAGGAAACAATGTTACACTGAGCCATGGTGAAGAATGGGTGGGAATAGGAGGATTATGTATGCCCGGCGGGTCAGCACCCCAGACAGTAACAACACAGCCATAGAGACCTCAGCCTGAATGGTTATAGTGTACCCAAATGCACCTCTGAAAAACAAACAGAATAAACATAACAACCCCAACAGTTTAAAAACAACAACACCCCCCTCCCCTAAGGACATAAACCCAGCCCAACCCCCACCCCACATCCTTAAGCCCAACCTAGGAATGCCTGACTCCCGAACAAAAAATACCCAACGATCGGTGAGAGGCGTGATTAGTGGGTGCAGTTGATTGCAGACAAGTCTAACAAAATGGGAGCTAGTGCAGCTGCCTTTATCAGTACCAAGAAAAATATGTAAAATAGGCAAGAGGCTATCGATCCATAACTGGGAGTAACTAGAATGGATGCTTGCCAGTCCATGTCGTCAGTTGCACCAACAGTCTAATTCACACTGTGTAACAAGGGAAAGAAAAGCACTATTATAATCCATATGCCAGTAGATGCACGCAGCGGTTGTTTCCAGACAGTTGATCAGTGAGGACATCACCGCAGTGTCTCATCCAGCCTCTGGGGTTCCCCAGAGCCTAGTGCTATAAATCAGGGGTAGTCACAGGGGATGCCCAGCATGCACTACACTCAGTTCCATGTCTAATGTTTTAACCCACAGAGGGGAACCATAGTGCCAGCTAAGGATGAGCAATAGGGAAACCGTAATGCCACTGAGACTGATCAGTCTGCGTTTCCTTGGTGCACATACACAGTTGCAAGTAATATAAAATACTGATAAGATGGGAGAAAGTTCACCTGGCTAAAGCCAGGGGTACACAACTTACATATTCCAGGGTTTCATATGTTGCAATATGGCTGTGAAACTGTAACAGGCACAACAGGTGCAAAATGGAAGGCTTCTTGTGCACAGTGCCAGAACCGTCAGCCAGGTGGACGGTCGTGTCAGTAGGTGAGCATGTCCCCCCGAGATGGTCCTTAGCGGTGCGGTGGCAGAGAGTCCAGCCAAGCAGAGGCATCTACAGGGGAAGTAAAAAACCTGACAGTTTCACTGTCCTGTACCCGCAGACGGGCAGGGAACAGAACACTATAGCGAATACCTCTGGTGCGCAGGGCAGCTTTAACCTGATCGAACGAACACCAGAAGCTTTTCAACAAATGTCCGTAGGGTTCGGGCCCTCCAGCCCCTCCGTCAGGCCCACTATGTGCAAATTATTTCACCTGTTGCGATTTTCAGCGTCTTCGGCCTTGTATTCGGGAGCCCGTATCTTAGTCTGTAGAGTGCGGAGGCTTGCAGTATGGTCTGTCACAGCGTCCTCCACGTGCCCCAACCGCTGCTCCGCTTCGGAGAGCCATGACCTGATGTTGTCCATGTCCTGCCGAATGCATCCCACATCAAGCTGGACAGCCTCCACTTTGGTGGTCAGAGTGGTGAGTGAGGCTTAGCACTGCCCTATAGCTGCCAGTACATCCGCCAGGCCCAGCTGTGCTCCGTCTGGGACGCCATATTGGAGTAGGCCCGGGCTCGTGTGACAACGCTGTCTCCACAGGCCGGAGGCCTGTCGGGTGGTAGCGGGGGGGAAATGGAGTCTCTTACCGCTTCCACGTCCTGCCCTGTGTGCCTTGCTGGGCATACAGATCCCCCCGGTATCTCTCCCAGGAGGCGGATGGAGCCGGATTATGTGTACAAGGCCTGGATGAACAGCGGAGCTCCCGAGAAAGACGTCCGCTCAGGTCTCCATCTTGGTCACGCCCCAAAAATATCAAATAATTAAATACAAAATAGGTCCATATTGAATGAATTCAGAAAATGATTTAAAAAGCCCTCCCTTTCACTCGGGCAATGCATATGGTTTATGCACAAAAAAGAAGGCTCATAGCAGAATATGTTTAGACTATTTATTTAAAAAACTGTAGATGATTGCACTTGCAGGTTAAAAAGCTCATGTATAGCGGTGAAAGATAATCCGGCCACGGCACACACCAGCAGGTCCGGACCTAATGACGTCACTGTGTAGAGCAGACATCCTCAAACTACGGCCCTCTGGCTGTTGCGGAACTACACATCCCATGAGGCATTGTAAAACTCTGACATTCACAGACATGACTAGGCATGATGGGAATTGTAGTTCCTAAACAACTGGAGGGCCATAGTTTGAGGACCCCTGGTGTAGAGCCTTGATAGAGGGTTACACTCTTGCAATCCTGCAGGGAAATGGTGTATTACAGAACTGTTTTATTAGTGTGTGAATATTCTGTGTTAGTTATTTTGTTTCCCTTTGTCAGTTGGTTGCTATATTATTTTGGTCCTTGTAGCTTGTGTTTCACCTATTTATTGCATTGGGGGTACACATTAATCATCTGTAAACCTGATGAAGGGTGGAGACATCTGAAATTGTCACCATACCTACCTATGCACCTATGTTTTATTATCTGCACTGCAGCAAAAAAAAAAAAAATAAACCTAACAGTGTACTAATGTTGTTAGTGCTTCCAGTTCAACTCAGATAAGTGATAAAGACATTGCAATCAACAGGAATTCATCCATTAGAAAAATCTAAGGATAGGTAAACTGCAATATATTACATTTTGTTCTTGGGTTTAGTTTTCCTTTAAGTGTCAGGTTAGTTTTGTGGACCTACGTTAAGTATAGTTAGGGGGAAGTAACCTGTTAAAGCTTAATTTAAAATTGAGGTTACATTTTGGGGCTGGGGTTATTCAATGTTGGGGTAAATATTGGGGTTAAATTATGTATAATGGTGCTGTAGATTATTATCAATTCAACTTATTTTTGGCTTTGAGGTGCAAAAAATCTACCAGCCTCTGCCCTTGAGTTCTAAAACTAAAAGCATAATATTTAATACATTGGAAATAATCAGTTTTGGGTTAGAATTCCAGAATATTATCCCCAAGTTGATATTCATCTGTATTCAGTGATTATTCTGTAACCATTTATTTTCATATTCCTATGCAGTTATCTGTGATGGCAATATTTCCAAAACCGGTTTTAATCAGCACATTATGACTGATGAGATCCTTCAGCAAAGCTCAGTAAGCAACAGAAAATTACCTAAAGTGAGAAGACTTTTCAAAGTTCAGAACTTGACAAGTGCTCCTCAAAGAAGACACATTTTTTCCACCAAAAGAAGAATCACACAGGGAAAACATGTTTAAATGTACAGAATGTGATAAGCATTTCTTAAACAGGGACAATCTTGGTATACATATGAGGAGCCACACAGGAGAGAAGCCATTTCAATGCTCTGAATGTGACAAGTGCTTCTCAGCAAAGGGAAGCCTTACTGGACACCAGAGGGTTCACACAGGAGAGAAACCATATAGATGTTCAGAATGTAATGAGAGCTTTTTACAATTGGCACATCTTTCTTACCACCAGAGGAAGATTCATCCAGGAGAAAATGCATTTAAATGTTTAGAATGTGACATGAGTTTTTTACTAAAGTCACATCTTACTGATCACCAAAGGACTCACACAGGAGAGAAGCCATTCCGATGTTCAGAATGTGGCAAATGTTTTGCCAGGAAATCTACTCTTAAGCAACACCAAAGGATTCACACAGGAGAAAAGCCATTTATATGTTCAGAATGTGACCAGTGCTTTAACCAAATGACTCATCTTATGCAACATCAGAGGATCCACACAGGGGAGAAGCCTTTTAAATGTTCAGAATGTGACAAAAGTTTTGTACAAATTGCTCATCTTAATATACACCTAAAAGTTCACACAGGAGAGAAGCCCTATAGATGTTCAGAATGTGACAAGAGCTTTGCCGATATGAGACTTCTTGCTATACACCAGAGGGTTCACACGGGAGAAAAATCATATAAATGTTTGGAATGTGGCAAGTGTTTTCAACAAAAGTCACATCTTACTCGTCACCAGAGGATTCACACAGGAGAAAAACTATTTAGATGTTTGGAATGTGACAAGTGTTTTGCAAGAAAGGACCATCTTACCCAACACCAGATGATTCACATTGGGGAAATAAGCCAATCCAATTAGTTAAATATGAATGTTATAACTATTTCAGATGTGGTATATATCTGCTTAAAAACAACATGTCTCGCAAAAAAGAGAAGCCATTTGAAGGACCTGAATATAAAATAATGTGTTAGCTTTTGTGCTCTGATTAGATAAAGCATATTGATCATACTTTATTAACCACTTCAGCCCCGGAAGGATTTCACACTTTAGGACCAGAGCCCTTTTTGCGATTCGGCGCTGCGTCACTTTAACTGACAATTGCGCGGTTGTGCGACGTTGTACCCAAACGAAATTTGCGTCCTTTTTTTTCCCACAAATAATTTTTTTTTGGTGGTATTTGATCATCGCTGCGTCATTTTTGATCGCCGCTATAAACAAAAGAAGAGCGAAAATTTTGCAAAAAAACCCAAATTTCTTACTTTTTGCTAAAATACAAATCCAAAAAAAAATACCAAAAAATTTTTTTTTCACCGTTTTTGGCCGACTTATATTCTTCCTCATATTTGCGATAAAAAAAATCGCAATCGGCGTGTATTGATTGGTTTGCGCAAAAGTGGCCGCATTTACGGATGATGAGAATTCATTTTTGGGGTTTTTATTATTTATTAGTAATGGCGGCGATCTGCGATTTTTAGCGGTACTGCGATATTGGGGCGGACATGTCGGACCATTTTGACACTTTTTTGGGACCATTGGCATTTATACAGCGATCAGTGCTATAAAAATGCACTGATTACTGTGTAAATGCCATTGGCAGTGAAGGGGTTAACCTGCAGGGGGAGCTCTAAGGGTTAACTGTGTTCCCTGGGCGTGTTCTAACTGTGTGTGGGCTGCCCTAGCAGGGGAAGGGAAGTGATCACAGCTTCCGTGTAGAGAAAGGCTGTGATCACAGCCCTTCCCCCTTCACAGAACGGAGGTCCGTGTTTACATACACGGACCTCCGTTCTTTCACTCCGGGGGGGCATCGCGGGTAGCCGGCGGCGATCGAGGCCGCCGCATCCGCTCCCTGGCCCTCCCTGAACACAGTGAGCACGCGGGCGCACCTCTGGCGGTGCGCGCTCACAGTGCGCGATCTCGCAGCCGCCGTCAGGTGACGGCGATTTGCGATATCGCACCACTTTGTCGCCGTCAACCTGCGGTTGGCGGTCGGCAAGTGGTTAAAGTATACTTTTACATTTTATACATAAACAGAGCACATTTGTTTACTGTTTAAACACTGGACTGCTTCAGAAAGTCTTACACAATGCTAGAAGATTCACACAGGAGAAAAAACATTTAGATGTTTGAAATGTGTTGAATGTTTTGCAAGAACGTCAACACTAAAGCCTCGTACACACGGGACGACGATCGTACGTACAATCGTCTCAAATCGTCTGTTGGCTGTTGTAGCTAGCATACTGACTGCACTACATGATCGTACGACCAAAGAAAGAACATTCAGGTGCATGTAATTAGCATCCGGCCGTTCCTGACTTCTGAGCATGCGTGTTTTGCACAATACAACTTGTTGTACCAACTTCTCTGTACACGCGATACAACGGTCGTATGAGCGCTTGTTGGTACGACCAAGTTTTCTAGTTTGTTCATACAACTCCCTTGTACGACCGTCGTATGTTGGCTGTTCTAATCGCGCGTACGAACGATCGATTTCGCATACAACGGTCGTTCCTAAGACCTGTTGTATACAATCGTCGTCCCATGTGTACGAGGCTTTATTCAACACCAGGAGATTCACATTGGAAAATAAGCCAATGCAAAATGAAGGATATAAATATTTAAGGCATTTCATATATCTGTTTAAATGCAACACCTGTCACAAAAGAGAGAATATCTAAATAACATGACTCTTTTCAAAAGGCCCCACAAAATGTGACACAAACTTTATACATTCTCAGTAGTCTTCCTTTACCAAGATAGACTAATATAATCTGAAACTCACTGAAGCTGTATATAGTAAAGCATATTATAACATCGGGATAAAACAAGAAACCACATCACATTATACAGTAGAGTTAAACAAAATACAGTCAATTCAAATTCCTTTGTCATGGTGATTGTTTAGAATTACATTTTGTTTATTTAGAGCAGGGATATGCAATTAGCGGACCTCCAGCTGTTGCAGAACTACATGTCCCATGAGGCATAGCAAGACTCTGACAGCCACAAGCATGACATCCAGAGGCAGAGGCATGATGGGACTTGTAGTTTTGCAACAGCTGGAGGTCCAGTAATTGCATATCCCTGATTTAGAGGATCTGCTTGTGCCTCGTACATAAGGAATGCAAAATATATTTGTAAAGTGGGTGAACCACATTTACAGTATACCTTTGTTTTGTACCAACACTCTGAGTTTCTGCACCATTCCTTTATTATGTTTCGTTTTAAATACACAACTTAAAGGGAAAATAACATGTAAAAGATAATGACGTATTTTACATTTTTTTACTTAATTCCAGTCAGTTGAAAAATGTTTTGATAGGATTTAGAAAAGTGCTTTCGTTGGGGTTTCCCCTTAACCACTTGCTTACTGGGCACTTAAACCCCCTCCTGCCCAGACCAATCCTGCCCAGACCAATTTTCGGCTTTCAGCGCTGTCGCATTTTGAATGACAATTGCGCAGTCGTGCAATGTTGTACCCATTTTTTTATAATTTTTTTTCCCACAAATAGAGCTTTCTTTTTGGTGGTATTTGATCACCTCTGCGGTTTTTATTTTTTGCTCTATAAACAAAGAGCGACGATTTTGAAAAAAAGAACAATATTTTTTACTTTTTGCTATAATAAATATCCCCCAAAAAAATATAAAAAATGTGTTCATCGGGTTTGGCCAATTTATATTCTTCTACATATTTTTGGTAAAAAAAAAATCGCAATCGGCGTATATTGATTGGTTTGCGCACAAGTTATCGCGTCTACAAACTATGGGAATTGATTTATGATGTTTTTATTTATTTACTTTTTTTTACTAGTAATGGCTGCGATCTGTGAATTTTTTTTATCAGTACTGCGATATTGGGGCGGACATGTCGGACATTTTTGACACTTTTTGGGACCAATGACATTTTATGCAGCGATCAGAAATTTAAATAGCCACTGATTACTGTGTAAATGTCATTGGCATTGAAGGGGTTAACACTAAGGGGGCAGTGAAGGGGTTAACTGTGTTCCCTGGCTGTGTTCTAACTGTGAGGGTGCGGGGCTGGCTGGGACATAACAGACCTCACTGATCCCAGTGACAGGGATCAGTAGATCTGCTATGCCCCCCTTCACAGGACAGAGAACCGCCGTGTTTACATCGGCGGTTCTGCAGCTCTGACAGGTGGTCGCGGGTCCCGAGCAGACATCAAGTCCGCCCGACCCGCGGGCACGCCCACGCAGCGTGCGTGGCGCCGCCTGTGAGTGCGCGCCGGGAGCGTGCACAGGGGACGACGTCTATGGACGTCGTCCTGGAAATTCAGATCCGCGCTGGAGCCATACTTCGGCAATAACGCGGATCTGAAGGGGTTAAACATTCACTTACCATCCTATAGTACATTTACTGCTACAGGGCGGCAGCTGTGGGCAAAGCCACGTGTATACAGTATATACGTGATTTTGTATTTCCGTCTCCATGGGGCACAGGCACCCCTCCCAGCGGGCAGCTTCTGCTGTGATAATTCACAGCACAAGCTAAACTGCAAGTTTCCGAGGACCGGATCTCCTATAGGCTCTCGCCGATCATCATGAGACACGAACAACAGAGATATGCAATGTATACAAGGCATATCTCCATTGTGACAGGGGGAGGACGATCCAGCTTCTCTGCAAAGCAGAGATAAGAATTCGCTCATTTCCCCCAGTTAAAGCAGCACACAGTAAACACAAAAGCACTTCCTAGACACACAGTTAACCCTTTGATTGCCCCTGATGTTAACCCCTTTCCAGCCTGTGTCATTAGTACAGTGACAGTGCATATTATTTAACATATCACTGTATTGGTGTCACTGGTCCACAAAAAAGTGTCAATTAGTGTCCCAACTGTCCGCTGCAATATTGTAGTCCTACTATAAGTCACTGATTGCAGCCATTACTAGTATAAAAAAATAAATTAAAAAATCTATTAAATTATCCCATGGTTTCTAGGCGCTATAACGTTCGCGTAAACCAATCAATATACACTTATTGGGATTTTTTTACCAAAAATATGTAGCAGAATACATATTGGCCTAAATTTAACCACTTCCCGACCGCTGTATGCAGAATGACGGCCGGGAAGTGGCTGAGTTATGACGTCCTCAGGATAACAAGCCGCCGCGCGCCCGGGGGGGCGCGCATCGCGGCGATCGGTGGTGTTGGGGGTCAGTCTGACCCTCCGCAATGCCGATCTCGGTAAAGTGCTTCGATCCGAAGCACTTTACCATGTGCCTCATCATCAGTGCCACCTCATCAGTGCCGCCTCATCAGTGCCAATCAGTACTGCCACATCAGTGCCCGTCAGTGTAGCCTCATCAGTGCCCACCAGTGATGGAGAAAATTTACTTATTTACAAAGTTTTGTGACAAAAATAGAGAATTTTTTTTTTTAATTTTCGGTCTTTTTTTATTTGTAGCGCAAAAAATAAAAACCGCAGGGGTGATCAAATACCACCAAAAGAAAGCTCTATTTGTGGGAACAAAATGATAAAAAACTTTGTTTGGGTACAGCGTCGCACGACCGCGCAATTGTCATTCAAAGCGCAACAGCACTGAAAACTGAAAATTGGTCTGGTAGTAAAGTGTTCTAAGTGCATAGTATTGAAGTGGTTAAGAAGAAATTCGATTTTTTACATTTTTTTTATTTGTTTTATAGCAGAAAGTAAAAAATATTGTTTTTTTTTTCAAAATTGTTGATATTTTTTTTTGTTTATGGCGCAAAAAATAAAAACCGCAGAGATGATAAAATACCACCATAAGAAAGCTCTATTTGTGGGGGGAAAAGGACATCAATTTTATTTGTGTACAGCGTCGCAGGACTGCACAATTGCAATGCAGTGCAGTATCGCAAAAAATGCCCTGGTCAAGAAGGGGGGGGGGGGAGACCTTCTGGAGGTCAAGTGGTTAAATAACCCTAATGATGTAACGTGGTCTTTATGACTTCCTTTAGCACACCAGAGAATATAATCAGACAAAACAAGTCCTGAACCCAGCTACACCTTCTACATTTCCACTCACCCTTCTTTCCCTCCACCCCCCTTTTTCTTTTTTTCATTTTATGATTCTTTTTCTTATATGCAATTCAATAAGTGAAAACTATAACCCCTTTTTTCACATATTTAAATATTCTATGGCTAAAAAGCTTTATTTGCTTTATTCTGATTGCTTTTTTCTATAATTCATCTTTGTCATACTACTGATATTTTAACATACATTTCTTTTATTGTATAAAATAATTAAGAATTTGACATTGGTATGGCGTTTCGTGCACTAGCTTCTGTGGGCGTGCGCTGATTGGCCAGCAGGGGAGCCAATCGGTGGGTCAGGTGGAATCAATGTCCGCCGGCCGGCCATGATAGCTCCTTGCAGAGACAGAACAGGGATCTGCCAAAGTAAACAAGAGACTTGTGCATGACCGAAAAATTTGTTCGTTTTCATTCCGTTCGTTTTTTACATTTTTTTCAGGAATTCAGAAATTTGGAAATTTGAAAAATTCGGAAATTCGGTGATTCATGATTTTTAAAAGGTCGAAATTCGGAAGTAAAAATACCAAAAATGCGGTAATTTGGAAATTCGGAAGTCGGAAATTCGAAAATAAGAAAGAACATTTGAAATAATAGCTAACTAATAAATAACTATTAAATTGTTGGTATTGGAATTTCCTTTCAAATTTGGCAGTTAGTGAACTTAAATCTGAAATTTATCACTAACAGCCAAATTTTCAAGGAAATTCCAATACCTATAATTTAATAGTTAGTAAAATTTGTTAAGTTATTATTAGTTTAGTTATTATTTCCGATTTCCTAATTTCTAATTTTTGGATTTCCGAATTTTGGATTTTCCGATTTGTTGAATTTCCGAATTACCACAAATCGGATTTTCAGATTACCGAATTTTCTAATCGGAAAAACGAAAATTCTGAAAAATTGGAAATTTGGATACGTCCGAATTGACGAATTTCGAAAAATTTGTTAAAAACGAATTTCAGAACGAAACGAATTGCACAAGCCTAGTAAACAAGGAAGATTCCGTTATGCAGGAAGACAGATATCTGTGTTATTCCAGGCAGCCCATCCCCCTTACAGTTAGTAAATACACCCAGGGAACACAGTTAACCCCTTGATTGCCCCTGATGTTAACCCCTTCCATCCAGTGTCATTAGTACAGTGTCAGTGCATAATTTTTAGCACTGATCACTGTAATAATGTCACTGGTTCCCAAAAAAGTGTAAATTAGTGTCCCGACTGTCTGCCACAATATTGTAGTCCCGCTATAATTCGTTGATCACCGCCATTACTAGTAAAAATAAAAAAAAAATGCCATAAATCTATCCCCTATTTTGTAGACGCTATAACTTTTGCGCAAACCAATCAATATACGCTTATTGGGGTTTCTTTTTACCAAAAATATGTAGCAGAATACATATTGGCCTAAATTTATGAAGAAATTCAATTTTTTTTTTATTGGGTATGTTTTATAGCAGAAAATAAAAAAATATTGCTTTGTTTTTAAAATTGTCGCAGTTTTTTTTGTTTATATTGCAAAAAATAAAAACCGCAGAGGTCACCAGAAGAAAGCTCTATTTGTGGGAAAAAAGGACATCAATTTTATTTGGGTATGACGTCGCACGACCACGCAATTGTCAGTTAAATTAACACAATGCCGTATCGCAAAAAAAGGCCTGGTCATTAAAGGGGTAAAACCTTCCGGGTCTGAAGTGGTTAATAGTGTTGAGTGAACCCGGACTGTAACGTTCGGGTCCGTACCGAACTTTCGGGTGTCCGGGACCCGGACCCGAACACAGACATTTCAAAAAACGTTCGGGTTTGGGTTCTGGGTTCTGGTAGTTGATC